>PVIH01017366.1:0-42110 GCA_004025045.1 Sigmodon hispidus | reverse complement strand
TCCCGCTCTGGTGATTCCCTCACTGAGTTTCCTCTGTTCTCTGTCTCCTGCTTTTCTCCTTCCCTCACAGAAAGCCCCGGCCATATCCAGTCTGCTGGCCCTGCTCAGTCTCCTCTCTCTCTGCTCTGGACCCTTCCAGATGTCTCTGGCTGTTCTCTCTCATCTCCACAGTAAAAACTTCCCCTTAACTATACCATGGAGCAGTCATGTGGTCAGTTTATACACCCAGGACCCAAAATGGTTAAGTAAAGCTGGGAGACAGCCAACCAATTATTTGGTTTTCTGTTACTGGCACTGGGTAAAAAGACACACGTCTCAGTGGTAGCTCATGCTTGTAATACTAGACTGTAACGGAACTGTCACCAGTTCAAGACCAGCCAGGCTGGTAGGAGGCTCTCTCTCTCTCTCTCTCTCTCTCTCTCTCTCACACACACACACACACACACACACACACACAATGTAATCTCAGCACTCAGGAGGCAGAGGCAGACAGAACTTTTGAGTTCTAGGCTAGCCTGCCCTACATAGTTAGAGGCCACACAGAGGTACACAGTAAGCCCTTTCTAACAACAGAGGTGAGCAGGACATGGTGAGACTATACCTATAGTTCCAATACTTGAAAGGTGAACAGGAGAATGAGTTCAAGGCCATTCATGGCTTATATGTGGAGTTTGAGGCCAGCATGGACTACATAAGACCCTACCACAAATAACATCCTGTGCTGGAACTCAATTTGTAGACCAGGCTGGCCTGCCTCTGCCCCCTGAGTGCTAGGACTAAAAGCAATCACCACCATACCTGCAGGGCTCCTTAATTTTAGGTGTGTGTTTTGCTTGCAGGATGTCTAGGCACAAGTGCACAGTAGCCACAGATGTCGAGAGAGAAGCCCTGGAACTAAAGGGAATTACCATATAGGTGCTGGGAACTGAACCCAGGTGCTCTGAAGAGCGGCCAGTGCTTGTAAGCACTGAGCCTCTCTCTAGTCCCAACCTCCCCACCACAGGGTTTCTCTGTGTAGCCCTGGCTGTCCTGAAACTCACTCTGGGGGCTGGAGAGATGGCTCAGTGGTTAAGAGCACTGATTGCTTTTCCAGAGGACCAGGGTTCAACTCCCAGCACCCACATGGCAGCTAACAACTGTCTGTAGTTCCAGTTCCAGGGGATCCAACACCCTTCACAGATACACATTTAGGCAAACACCAAGGCAATTAAATTTTTTTTTAAAAAAAGTTTTCTTTTTTTTTAAAAAAAAAGAAACTCTGGGCTGGAGAGATGGCTCAGCAGTTAAGAGTACTGACTGTTCTTCCGGAGGACCTGAGTTCAATTCCCAGCATCCACATGGCAGCTAACAACTGTCTGTAATTCCAAGATCTGACACCCTTACACAGTTATACATGCAGGCAAAGCACCAATTCACATAAAATAAATATTTTTATAAAAAAAAAAAAAAAAAGAAAAGAAAAAAAGAAAGAAACTCATTCTGTAAACCAGACTGGCCTCAAACTCAGAGATCCATCTGCTTCTGCCGTCTGTGATGCAAACCTCTCTTCTTAATGGCTGACCCTCAGGCTTCTGCTCCAGCAGCATACATAGTGTATGTCAGGGTTGTTTAGGACATTTGTTCAATTTTAATATTGGCCCTTTGGCCTCTATAGAAAAGCCACCACACCCTGTTCCAGATGCAGCCTCAGGCCTCCCAAGGCCTCAGGCCCAATTCAGAGGGCCTGAGTAGCCTTATCTCCAGCCTGAGTAGCCTTATCTCCGGCCTGAAGCCCAGCCTGCTAGCTTTAGAAACTGCCTTAATACATTCTCCTGGCAGGTGTTGATTTCCTTAGTGGCCTGGAGCTGCTCCAGGGCTGGCTCAACTACCAGACATTCCACCCCAGGAAGATGGGCCCAGGTGCTATGCAACCAGGCTCACCACCCCCCACAAGGTTGTCCTCACATGACACTGGGACCCTGTAAACCCCTTCTCCCAGCCTAGAGACTCAGCCAGTCGCAAGAGACTCTGGAGGGGATGATTCTTTAGCGGCCTTGTAAGGATGGGAAGAACAGGCAGCCAGAAATGGATGTTGGTGTCTGTGAGAGGACTACCAAGGTGGTATGGGACTCCAGGGTAGAATGGAGGCACAGCCCAAGGACCAGTGCCCTGCACCAGTCCATGTAGTGCCCTGTGGTAGGAAGCCCTGTTCCTCAGCTCCTTCATTATCTCTAAAGGGACAAGTCTCTGCACTGTGCTTGTCAAGGTCACTGTGACCCAAGCATCCCAAGAAGACAGATGAGAAATATCCAGTGGCAAAAGGGGTGGTGGGTAGAATGAGAGACTCTCAGGAGAAAAGATAGGTGCACTGGTCAATCGGGTAACTGAGTAGTGGGTCCCTGCAATGGAATTATGTGTTACTTTTTTTGATTTATTTATTATGTTTACAGTATACAGAAGAGGGTACCAGATGTCATTGCAGATGATTGTGAGCCACCATGTGGTTGCTGGGAATTGAACTCAGGACCTCTGGAAGAACAGTCAGTGCTCTTAACCTCTGAGCCATCTCTCCAGCCCCATGTTATTTTAAATAATTATCCCACCTATGGATTTAATAAAAAGCTGATTGGCTAAAGGCAGACAGGAAGTGTGGGCGGAGCTACCAGACTGGGAAAATCTCAGAGCAGAAAAGACATGCCAGACAGATGCCAGGAGATGCAGAGAAAATGCTGCTGAGAAAAGGTACCGAGCTGCACGGCTGAAAGATGGGTTAGACCAAGAGCAAGAGCTAACTAACAATATGCCTGGGCTCTAGGTCAGTCATCATAAAAATAACACAAGTATCTGTGTGATTATTTGGGCCTAAGTGGCAGTGGGGCTGAGAGTGGGTCCAAATCTCAAGGCTAGATGGGAAAGTCTGAGCCAGAAGCCAAATACAACAGAGCCCCCCTTTGTAAAAGAGCCCAAAGTCACCACCCAGTCCTCTCCCCTGAGAGCCCACAACCCCACCTGACCCAGTGCCCTCCCCCAGGCACCCATCACAGAGCTATCTGCACTTCTCAGATTTGACTCCAGTCTGTGCCCTGGACAAGTCCTGTGATGACTAGGAAAGGTGGGAGGCAAGGTGCTTACCTCTCCCAAAACTCTGAATTCCTGCTGGCTTCCAGACCCTCAGCCAGGCAGCCCCAGTGCCCAGACTGCCTGAGCCTGCTATAAGCTAGGTTCACTTTCCAGCTCAGCTGACCGTCTCCACCACCCCCATCTGTGGGCTTCTTCCAGCTACAGCTTCCACCCTGCCTAGCTGCTTAGCATCTGGCTGCTGCAGAACTGGTTTGGTCCTGAGTGCTATACAGCGGGGGAATATTTAACTAGGCAAAGATGTTGTTTATGTTGTTTATGCTGCATTTGTTAACTATGTAAAGATGTGTTGTATTTTTGTTTTTTTTTTTTTAAACTTTATTTATTTATTTATTTGCCTTGGTGTTTTCCTGGAACTAGAACTACAGACAGTTGTTAGCTGCCATGTGGGTGCTGGGAATCGAACCCGGGTCCTCTGGAAGAGCAGACGGTGCTCTTAACCGCTGAGCCATCTCTCCAGTCCCGTATTTTTGTAATTATAAAATTAACAAGGGTCTAGAGAGGTGGGATTAGCAAGTAGTTGACAGGAAGTAGCTGAGAGGAAAGAAGAGGAACAGAGAGAGGGCAGCCAGCTGGACACAAAGCAAGACCAATAAAATGAAAGGTAAAAGTCCTGAGGCAAACCAAGATGGGGAAACAAACAAACGGTTAAATTAAGTTGTAAGAGCTAGTGGGACCAACATAAGCAGCTAAGGCCAAGCTTTCATAATTGATACCAAGTCTCCGTGTCTTTATTTCAGAACTGGTTGGTGGTCCAGAAGAGAAAGCCTGGCGTTAGACCTCACTATGCCTCCAGGGATGGGTCAGGTGCTCTGTAAGCATCTACCTCCTGAACTATAACCTCCTAAATGCAGCAAGGGCTTCCCAGCCATCCCCAGAATACAGATTCCAAGGGCCAGGAACAGGATCTGAATTTCCTGAGGCCCGGAAAGCCCTATTAGCGTCCCTGGCTCTCAGTCTCTCTGTTTTCCCTTTGTCACCTAGAATGCAGATTTATTGGCTGGAACTTCCATAGTCATTGTAGGGCATGAATTGCTTTGTGGAGGCCACAGAGAACTGGGATAAAACTGTCTCGGCTTTCTGTATCTCCATTGCCAGACTTCTCCAAGGCTCCTCCCCCAGGAAGTCTCCTGCACTGAGCCTGGTTCTGTGTGCTCTGATGAAGCCTGATCAGTACCAGAGATGCTCCTGCAGGAAGTGAAGCCTGCAAATGGGAGGCCTGAAGCCAAGCTTCCTGTCCTGTATCTTTAGAGCAAATGGAATGAACCGGCTCCTAGACCAAGCACCAGCTGTCTCAGGATGCACCAAGTGAAGCCAATTCTGGCTTCCTCTCAGCTTCCAGGTTAGCCTAGAAGATGCTTCCAGAAACCTAGCCTGGCTGTCCTCCACTTCCTCCCACAAACCCCTGCCATTGACCTCAGGTCCAGCGGAACCTACACTAAGGGCAAAGCAAACAATTCCATGCCAGAGGCAAAGACACAAATCCAGACTGTTTATTGTGGAAATGTGGCCCCCAGTGAGGAGGTGCTGGGTCTCAGTCCAGAGCTGAACTGAGAAGATGGGAGAGACAGAGGCCCTTCATCTGGCCAGGGCCTCAGAGCTGTGAGAGGATGTTGGGGGCCAGGCTGCAGGTGAGGCCTGTGCCATCTGGCTCCACATTCAGGGCTTTCACTATGCCATTGTCAACCACCATGGAGAACCTATGGGAAAAAAGAAGTAGAGCCACAGAAGCGGATCCAGCTGCCAGGGCCCCTAATGCCACTGAGGAATGCTTCCGCTTTACCTCTTCAGCCGGTGATTCCCAAAGAGAGACACCAATGTATCATCCAGCAATAAACCTGTCTCCTAGAAGACAGGAAGAAGCGGGTGTCAGGGGCTGCTCCCCACATAAGGAGACCCTCCAGGAGCAACTGCAGACAGAGGGAAGGGTGATACACTCACCTTCCCAAAGGCCCCAGTAGGATCAGCCAGCAGCCGAACCTGAGGGACAGACAGTAAATGTCACAAGGAAACTCCAGTGCCCCTGAGATAGCTCAGTGAGTAAAGAGGTTTGCTGCCAAGGCTGACAATTTGAGTTCAATCCCCAAGACCCCACATGGCAGGAGAGAACCAAGCCTCACAGGTTACCCTCTGACTGCCACTTGCGAACCATGGCATTGAGTACCCACCCACCCTACACATAAAATAAGTAAAAGTGTCACGAAAAACAAAGAAACCTCCCACCTGGGCCTGACCCCTCACAGGCCCCACGCCTCACCTTGCCTTCCGCCTGGTGGGCTCGACCCCACTCTTCAGTCACAAAGACGTCATTAACACTCAGACAAGCCAGCACCTGCACGCCCTTGGCCTTCAGAGCCCCAGCCTGCTCCACAAACCCAGGCAGGTGGGTCTGAGAGAAAAACAAGGGGTCAGAAGAGAGGCGGCTGGCGTTCCTGAACCTGCTCTCTACGATCCTGTGCGCTAACATCTCTGAGGAGGTTCAGGAAACCAGTGTGAAACGTGCCAGTCTTTCACCATGGTTACTAGGAAGGTTGGACCCAAATATGACATTAAGAATATGGGGGCTGGAGAGATGGCTCAGAGGTTAAGAGCACTGACTGTTCTTCCAGGGGACCTGAGTTCAATTCCCAGCAAACACATGGTGGCTCACAACCATCTACAATGAGATCTGGCATCCTCTTCTCTACACTGTATACATAATAAATATGTAAATATTTTTTAAAAATTAATATGAAATTCCCATGGGCAAAACTTTTGTCTCGTTAGCCTAAGTCCCAAGTGCTTCCGCCAGCGGGACCAATCAGAGGGGTTAGATTTAACTTGGGTCCTTTTCTCCACTCTCCAGATTCTAGAAAGAAGCCTCACCTTAGAACAGCCAGGTGTAAACGCCCCAGGAACTCCAAACAGCACACCTTTCTTGCCCTTGAACAACTCTGCCAGGTTCACCTTCTTCCCCGGCTCCCCTTCAAATACCTCCACCGAGGGGATGGCATCTCCCACCTGGAATCAAGAACTTGGGGTAACGGGGTAAAGAAACCACATCCCAGCAGACATAGATCTCCATGGAGACAGTGCTGACACTCAGCAGAGAAAGTGCTGCCTGTCAGTTTCCAGGGGCCAATCTCTGTCCTCTATGTCTTCCGGTTGCCCCACATCTTACAGGTTTCAGGGAAGCCGGGCTTTGCTTAAGGCCAGTTGGTGGCAACAGAAAAAGGAGAGGCCTCCAAGTGTTGCAATGCTGTGTAAACAAGCCGCTGGATGGATGGGTGGATCATGAACACACACACAGGAGCACAGAGGCCTGTGTCTGGGGCTGAGAAAAAGTCTGGCAACAGCGGGGGAGAAAATTCCTGTCCACACAATAGAAAGCTAGGGGAAATGCCCGAGCCAAAGTGTTCAGGACACAGGCTTTCACGTAGGTAGGAGTGTCACCTACGGGAGGAAAAGAAAGGAAAGGAAAGGAGCCTGGGGTCAGCAGGCAAGGCGCGTGCCACCAAGCCCAGCCACCTGAGTTCTACCCCCATAACCACTCGGGAGAAAGACAGAACTGACTCCTGAGAAAGTTGTCCTCTGATCTCCAAATACACACACTAAATATACATTAAAACGTGCTTTTAAAAAAGAAAAGGTCTTTAATCTCAGCACTAAGGGGGCAGAGACAGGCGGATTTCTAAGAGTCTGAGGCCAGTCTGGTCTACATACCAAGTTCCACTACATAGTGAGGCTGAAAAAAGAAAGAAAGGAAAAGAAAAAAAGTCGAAGAACAGGAGAGGAGAGGGAGTAGGTTGAAGAAGCTTCCAGAAAGACCAAACAAGCGGGAAGCGGGGAAGCATTCACAGAGGGGAGACAGCAATGGGAAAAACAGACGCCGGTCACCAAGGGACTACAATTCTTTCAAAAGATGCGGTGAAATGGCATTCAGTATTATTAAAAAGGACTGGGGCTTTGGAGCGGGGTCTAAGGGGTTTGAAAAATTGACACGCGGGGCTGGAGAGATGGCTCAGTGGTTAAGAGCAGTGACTGCTCTTCCAGAGGACCGGGGTTCAATTCCCAGCACCCACATGGCAGCTCACAACTGTCTGTAGTTCCAGTTCCCAGTTCCAGGCAAACACCAAGGCAAATAAATAAATAAAGTTTAAAAAAAAAAGAAAAAAGAAAAATTGACACGCGACGAAAGAGATTTTTCAAAACTGTGGAAAATGACATTGCATTCTGTCGCTGAAAAATGGTGAAGACCTGTCTGTCCCTGTATGTCGCACAGTTAATATGCCAGGGAGGCTCAAGGAATGTCCCGGGACGGGGGAGCAGCGAGGGGGTCTTGCAGAAAGCATGACAGAAAGAAAGAGCGTCAAGGAGGACAGCCCGAGACCCTGCGAGGAGCTCAAAGAGCCGCGACAGAGTGACTCAGGACTTAGGACCGGTCACCTTGATCGGAGCCATAGCCACCGCGGTGCTGCTGAAGCTGCGGGCTCCGCTCCGCTCCCGCCGCGCTGCCAGGAGGCTTGCTCTGCCTGCTTCGCACGTCCAGGTAGCCGCTGCACGGAGCACTAAACCGGCTGAGCCGCCCCGGACGCCAATCCCCGGCAGCAGCATGACTCCCACCCGTCGCTAGGTCGGCCCACTGGAGGCGGGTACCGAGTCCGCTCCGCCCACGCCAGCCTGCCGCACCTCCCACGCTAATTTATAGGAGCTAAGCCGTGACGCATTATGACGGAGCAGGACTTGCAGGGGTCGCGCGCCTTATTTGCATGCAGAAAGAGGTTCCTAGTTTAGCGGAGGTGCCCAGTTTACCGATGCAACGGTTTCTGACCCTGAACCGCAAACAGGAGTGGGGATTCAATCTGGCTAAGCCTCAAATGTGCTTGCTTTACACTCAACGAGAGCCCCACAGTGCTCCTGCTTTGTATGTGACTTGCATTGTAGATGCAATTTACAGTGAGCAGGGCTGGGCATACGCCGTTGCAAGCTCCATGAGAAACACTTCCGGTATCAGGACTTGACCCAATTCAGTCTTTCCCATCCCTTTGCTGCCGCGAAACCTTCACAAGTTCCAGCAAGTTCACCACTTCCGGTCCTAGGGAGCGTCCAACGGCTCCAGCAGCGGAAGTGGCGTAAGGAAAGTGTGGGTTTTTTCCGGTTCCGGCCTCGCTAGCTCCAGTGTGGCAACATGAAACTGCTCACCCACAATCTCCTGAGTTCGCATGTGCGGGGCGTGGGCGCGCGAGGCTTCCCGCTGCGGCTGCAGGTACGTGCATGAGGCTCTGTCGCCCTTGTAGCTCAGGATGGAGGCACGGGGCCCGGCCCTACCTCCCTAAACCTCTCCTCCCGCAGGCCACCGAGGTCCGCATCAACCCCATGGAGTTCAACCCCGACTTCGTGGCGCGGATGATCCCTAAAGTGGAGTGGGCGGCGCTTGTGCAGGCGGCTGACACCGTGAGGACCCCGCCCCCTGGCACCCCGGGGCGGGCTCGGGGCCTCTTCCCTGCCAGGGCCCAGTGGAGTGAGTTTGTCTGCCCGGTGACCACGTAAGCCTCTCTTCCACAGCTAAACCTGGCCGAGGTACCCAAAGAGCCGACCGAGGGCTATGAGCACGACGAGACATTTTTGAGGAAGATGCACCACGTGCTGCTGGAGGTGAGAACCCTGCCCATCACCAGCCTAGTGCTCCTATTTGGAGGCTCCCCGTGTTCAGCTTTGCCCTGCTTCCCCACAGGTTGATGTGCTGGAGGGCACCCTGCAATGCCCAGAATCTGGCCGGCTTTTCCCCATCAGCCGCGGGATCCCCAATATGCTGCTGAATGACGAGGAGACTGAGACGTAAACTTACTAGCCACCGCTTCGGCATTTTGTGACGTGTGTGTCTATTAGTTGTAGTCTGTTAACTAGATGTCATTTGTGACCCCCATGCTCCCCCAATGACTCACCAAACACCAAGTACTTGAGCTCCATAGTATATTTTTTTTTCTCATTAAAGGTTCAAAACCAAAAGCGGTTTCTCTTTGCAGCAAATATACATTAAAATAGAGTCTCTGTACAGCCAAGGGCTCTGGGCCCCGGCTCGCCCCATGGCCCTGCACCTCCCTGGCCAAACCCAAAAATAAATATAGTGTTATTGCTCTGCAGGGCATAGAGGCAGTGCTGTCCCCCACCCCTCAAGGTGGGCGCTGATGGGGGACCCTGGCCACCCCAGGGGTCCAGGGGCTGGAGCCTGCTTGGAGTTATTGCTTCAAGGGGGGGCACTAATGCCCAATGCGAATGAGGAGAGGAGCGAAGGGGACCGGGGCCTGTGCTTTCCAAGCCCCCCTCTGCTCTGGAGAGGGGGTCGGTTAAGCAGCAGCAAAAGCATCACCCACTGGGAGACTGTGGCCTTTCTCCATCCCCTTCCCTCCCTGAGATCAGTTTCTGCCTCCCACGCAGCCCCCTATGGCTTCCGCAAGGCCCCCTACACGCTTGGGGGCACATTATGGCTTGCAAGGGGCAGCACTATGCCCACACCCGGGCATTCGTTCCTGGCTTCTGACAACTCCCCGGAGCGGGGAGGGGAGGGCATGAAGCCTGCTCCCAGGGGCGGATGGCATTGCCCTGGCCCTGCCAGCAGGCTGTGGCACTGCCCAGACTCCAGTTTTGCCCCCTTGGGGCTAACACCCCATGCTGGGCAGATCCTGCCAGCCACCCCACCCTAACCCTCCCCTTGCCTCAGTCCATCATGGCCTCAAGCATTTCCAAAAACAGCTTGTGCATGGGCACCTTGCCCTCCAGCTTCACCCCATAGAAATGGGCTAGAACTTTGCCTGCTGTCTGGCGGAGGAGTGGCAGCGTGAGCAGCAGCCTGCCCGCCCGCCTCCGCTCAGCACCCCCTCCAGGGCCAGCCCGGCCAGCTTCATACTCCAGCAGGGCCTCGTGCAGGGCTTCACGCAGCTGCTCCACAGCCTCAGCATCTTCAATATGCACGGAGTCTGAGGAGGAGAGAACTGTTGGTGGGGGTGATTATGGGAAGGACAGGATTCGTATCTGTTTGGACACTGCTGGTCACTGCTCTGCTGAGAACCAGGCCGGTCCTTTCTCACCTGTGACCACCTCTTGTCCTCCACACACTCCCTTCCACTATTTCCTTGTCAGCACAGCACTAGGGCTTAGAATCCTCTGTGCAGTTCAGGACCTTGGCTTACTTGGCGATTGATTTTCAGTAATTAAGCCTCAGTTGTCCTTATCTATAAAAAGGGACCATGCCACCACTATTGACAATTTGAGGGCCTGATGGGGAGACCTGTGGGTGCTGTCCCTGGATACTCACCAGAATTGGCCAGGGCCAGAGCCTTGAGCAGTACATACTCTTCCCGCTCCAGCCGCAGGGCTTGCAATCGCCGTACCAGCTGCAATAGGGCTGCCCCCAGATCCCCCAGACCAGCTGCCCGGGCCCCCTCTTCATCTAAGACCAGGTCTTCAGCAAATGCCAGCTCATCCTGCAGTGGCAGTGAGCGTTGGGCCACACCCAGCACCAGCACCTCCATCCACACGCTCTGTAGTACTGACATCTGGTCAGACAGTGACAGTGAAGAGAAGCCTGGGGGTCAGCATGGAAAAGGACAGGTCAAGGATGCAGCAGAGCCCGACGAGGCAGTGTGGCTGTTCAGAGATGCCCTGACCACCAAGCCCTTTACCTGGGATGCTCTTGGCCCAGCTGATGGTGACCACTATCTCTCGATCAAAAAGGTCACAGAGAGTGGCCACGGCAGGGAGGTGTCCATCAGGGCTTGCTGGGTCAGGCATGGCATACAGCTTCTCAGGCTCGACCACCAGCAGATGAGACACCAAAGCATTCACTGGAGCTACAGTGACAGGCGTAGGGCCAGAGTCATGAACGCACATCTGGCAGGCCTCCGCCCCCCAGAGCCAAGTGTCTTTCCAGACATTGCCCTCTGGCCTTGAGAGCCAACCATTGGTAAGCCTAAAAGCACAGTGCTCACTTCTTCAGAGAATAGTTGTGAGCACTAGAAAAATCTTGCCTGGGGTGTGGATGTAGCTTGCATACAGCCCTAGTCTAGCATTTAGTAGACCCAGGTTCCCCCAACAACTTTAAAAAAAAAAATTGAAACCCCTGAGCTGATTGGTTTTTGTCAACCTGACACATACATATCAACTTGCTCTGTAGACCAGGCTGGCCTCAGAGATCTGCCTGCTCTGCTTCCCCAGTCCTGGGATAAATGGGTATGCCAATACAGCCCTTCAGAAGAAGAATTTTTTTTTTTTTAAACTTAGTGAGCTCCAAATTCTGAGCTCTTATTTTTTTTTAATATTTATTTATTTATTTATTATGTATACGGCATACAGAAGAGGGTACCAGATGTCATCATAGATGGTTGTGAGCCACCATGTGGTTGCTGGGAATTGAACTCAGGACCGCTGGAAGAACAGTCAGTGCTCTTAACTTCTGAGCCATCTCTACAGCTCCCTGGAGGCATTTTCTTCGTTAAGATTTCTTCTTCTTGGGGGCTGGAGAGATGGCTCAGAAGTTAAGAGCACTGACTGTTCTTCCAGCGGTCCTGAGTTCAATTCCCAGCAACCACATGGTGGCTCACAACCATCTATGATGACATCTGGTACCCTCTTCTGTATGCCGTATACATAATAAATAAATAAATTAAAAAAAAAAAAAAAGACTGCCTCCGTAAGACTGGCCCCTAGGAAAGTGTGTATGGCATCTTCTTGATTGATAACTATTGTGCAAGAGCCCCAGTTACTGAGGTTGGTGTCGTTCCTGGGCAGAGGGCCTGAGATGTGTAACAAAGCAGTCTGAGCAAGCACAAGCCAAGAGTATTAAGCTGGTGAGCAGTGTTCTTCCACGGCCTCTGTATCCTCAGCTCCTGCCTTGGGTTCCTGCCCTTATTTCAGTGATGAAGTATAAACCTTTCCTCCCCAAGTTGCTTTTGGTCATGGTGTTTTGACACTGAAATAGAAACCTTTCTATTTGGGCATCTGACCCAAGTAGTTTATTGTCTTGGAATGGCTATAAAACCACCCCTGACCCCAAACTCCCAATCCTGCTTTGCCTCCTGACACCAGGATAAGAGTGTGCATGTGGTATATGCCGTGCTATATCCTTGGCCTGAAGACATTTTCATAATGATTTGTTGGGGAGAAATGAGAAAGGTAGGACCTGGGTCCTAGAGCATGTAAGGAGACTAAGCAGACCTCTGTAGTGTCTGTCTCACCAGCCCAAAGCTTAGAATCCCAGGAACTCACCTGTCTTCCGGGGACCTCCAGCTACTGCCAGAGGACCGGCAGGGAAGGGGCCTGGGAAAGGCAATGGGTCCACCTCTGGCCGCCGCTTGTACTTCTGTCGTCCACCTCGGACACGGTCCAGACGCACACCTTGAATTTAAGACCAGACTATGTCCATAAGACAGCTACCCCAGAGAGCCCTTCCCCACCCACCTTCCCAGGCTCTCACCCAACCCACTGAACCACCCCATCTCAGGCACCGCCCAGTGCTCACCCTCCTTGAGCATGCCCACCCGCAGGCACTTGGTGAAGCGGCAAGCCTGACAGGCCTTGCGTCTTCGCTTGGTGATCTCACATTCATTGGAGGCTGGACAGCTGTACTCGATGCTCCCTGCCAGGAAGAGGCAGGGCTCCAGTGGCGGCCTCCCAAAGCTCGGAGGGGGCCCGGATGACAGGAGAGCCCTGACTCACCCTGGGCAAACACCAGTCTGGGGGTATGGGGAGGAAAGGGAGAGCAGGATGCCATGAGCAGGGCAGGGAGGGGGACAGCCCTGGGCAGGGGAGCCCTGTTTGGATGAGGCCAGGCCCTGGAGGCCAAACTGCTTATTTGCCCTAAAATCATCTGCTGGACCACAACATCGTCTGCAGTCAAAGGTCACAGCGACCACCAGGCTAAATCCAAGGCTCCACTGAGCCGACTCCCCTGCCTAGAAGCATTGCTTTCAACTCCTAGAAACCCTCCAATGCTGTCCCTTTGCTCTCCTGGTTCTCCTGGCCTCTGACAGCTCTATCATTTCTGCATAGTGAACTAATGTGGTCCCCAGGGATTCCTACTACCTCATTTCCCTATCTCCCAGATTTTCAGGTTTGCATCTCTAGCCTGAACGGTACTGTACTCTACATGCATGTCCAGCAGCCCCAGAGGGTCTTCCAATCCACCTTGATACACAAAGACTACACCTCCTGCCAAGTCTGCAACCATCCTCCCTCCCTCCTCTGAGCCCACTGGCAGTGTTGGGGTCTCACCTTCTCACCCACCAGAACCCAGCTGCTGCCTGCAGCTTCTATCTTGACCTGTCGCTGTTGTGGCTCCTTGGCTGTCTCTATTCTCTGCATAGCAGCAGAGGGATCCTGTCTCTCTCCTCTGCTTAAATTCCCCCTTCAGTTCTCTTAAGTATAAGCCCAAGAGAAGCAGTGGACAGTCCCACAGGGTCTCTCAGCCCAGCTCCATTGTCTTATAATTCTGTTCTGCACTGCATGCTCTTTAGACAGGGCCAACCTCAGGGCTTTCTGATCCTTGTTTAGAGCTCGGGGCCCAACAGCATCATTTGCTCCCTTAACTCCTATCACCTGGAAAGGCACTTCCTGAGCACCCTGTGACAAATCCCTCTTTGCACCTACTTCTGGCCTGCAGAAACCCTCAGGTCTTAACACCATCTGATTCATAACAAGTGTGCTCAGTTAGCCTGTGGCTTTCAGCTCTTGCTTTGGTTATGTCTTTTTTTCTGAGGCAGGGTTTCTCTGTGTAACAGCCCTAGTTGTCCTGGCGCACTGTAGACCAGGCTGACCTTGAACTCACAGAGATCCCCATCTCTGCCTGCTGAGTGTCGGGATGAAGGGCATGCACCACCACTGCCTGGCATCTTCCTTCGTTTTGTTGGTTTGGTTTTGTTTTGGAGACAGTATTATACCAGGGCCCAGCTTTTCAGTTTCTGTGAGATTTGTGTGTGGTTGCAGGCACATATGGATATGCACGTGGAAGCCCTGGTTCATGCTTGTACTGTATGTATCTCCATCAATGGCTCAACTTTTTTTTTCTTTTTCTGAGACAGGGTCTTACTATGTAGTCCCAGCTGGCCTCAGACTCGGCCTCCTGAGCACTGAGATGAAGGTGTGCCCAGCATGATGATTTGTCCACCTTATATTTTAAAGCAAGGTCTCTCTCTCACTGAACCTGGAGCTCACCAACTCAGCTAGAGGGTCCCAAATCCCAAGCATCCAATTCATATCCTCTTGTTTGGGCAACAAACACTTTATCAAATGTGCCATATCCTCAGCCCTTTTTTGATTTAAAAAAAAAAAAAATACAGGGTCAGATGTAGGTCAAGTTGGCCTCATAACTCATCAAGAAGTGGACGATGATCTTGAACCTTGACCCTTCTTCCTCCATTTCCAAATGCTAAAATCACAGGCATGTACCCCCCACACCAATGAAGACTCTATCTTGCTGTATATCCTATATGTACTGATATATAGATAGCCCTGGTTTGTCTTGAACTCACAATCCTCTTGCCTCAGCCTCTCGAATGCTGGGATTAGACAAATGCCATTGTGAAGCCTCCCAGGGCTGTCCCAAGGACCAAATCACAAATCACACAAGCAGCCAGCAGACCTTTTATGCTTCTCTCTGCCTATACCCAGCTCAAGATGCCTATCAGGGAAGCCCTCCAGCCCTGGTCTTGATAGGACCTGAGCGCTCACCCTGCTGGTTGCCTTCCAACACAGGCTGTAACACAAAGAGGACAGTTGTGACCAGTGAGCTTCCCTGCCCAGTCTCAGGCTCAGCCGTGTCTGCAATTCAGGCCAGGGTAGGAAGGAGCAAAGGACAGTCTGGGTGCTGCGGCACACACCCTGATTTCAACACTTCGAAGGCCAAGGGAAGCTAGATTGGGCTATACAGCAAGACCCTACTTAAGAAAGAAAAATAGGGGTTGGAGAGATGGCTTAGCGATTAAGAGCATTGACTGTTCTTCCGGAGGACCTGAGTTCCATTCCCAACATCCACATGGCAGCTAACAACTGTCTGTAATTCCAAGATCTGATACCCTGGCACAGTTATACATGCAGGCAAAACACCAATTCACATAAAATAAAATATTTTTTTTTAAAAAAGAAAGAAAAATAAAGCAAGTGCTATGGGATCTTATCATCTGTGGCTTATCTATGTACTTATGTGTTTGAGACTAAGTCTCTTTATGTAGTTCTGTCTGCCCTGGAACTCATAGTGCTCTGTGCTCTGCCTTCTTCTGTCTCCTGAGGACTGGGACTAAAGTGCAAACCACCACTGCCCAGCTGTACTTCCTAAAAACTTGTGAGCTTTGAGTTTTCCTAACTGTAAAGCTGGCATGATTAAAACAAAACATGTGCTCTAGGTCGGGTGTAGCTCACTGTGCAGTGTGTGTTTAGCACCCAGGAGGCCCTGGACTCCATCACTAGCAACCTCCCCCACCACCCCACCACCCCAAATCATAAAGCTGGTCCTGATGGCACAGGTTTTTAGTCCCACCAATAAAAGGTAGAGGCAGGCAGATCTCTGTGCCTTCCAGGCCAGCCTGGTCTACATAGTGAGTTCCTGTCTGGACAGCAAGACCTTGTCTCCATTAAAAAAAGAAGAGAATGAATGAAAGTCATATACAGAGTTTAGGCTTGGCCTGCAGTCAGAATGGAGGTGTACGGGAAGCACCTGGCTCTGACAAACAAGCAGCAGTTTTAAACCAATGCACTTCAGCCAAGTCAAGTCCCTGGAACAAGGCATGGGAGCACACTAATGCCTTTAGTCACATACTCTAGAGGCAGAGGCAGGCAGATCTCTGTGCGTTTAAGACCAGCCTGGTCTACAGGGTGAGTTGCAGGCCAGCCAGGATTACACAATGAGACCCTGTCTTAAAACAACAAAAACCCCACACACACCTCACTGGAATGTCACTGTCAGTGCTCCAAAGTCCAGTCACTAGTGATACAGAGGCAGCAGTCTGGAGTATAAGAGCTCAGCTCTGGACTTACACCAAATGCCAGGCCTGTCATTTTCTACTTGAGAGATCCGAATTGCTCCCAAGGCCTTCCTGTGCTTCACCTCTTAACACTGCCCTTTTCTCACAGGGTTGCAATAGGGGCTGAGATCCTCAAAGTAAAAGGGGACAGTACCTACCTACCACAGGATTAGTACTGGAGAAAAAAGCGTTCAAAAGCCAGTTGAGGGCTGGCAGGCATGATGACTCAGTAGGTAGGGACACTTGCTGCCAAACCTGACAGCCATACAGGACCTGCTAAACCCTAGTTTCTACATGGCAGAAGTCAAAAACCTATTCCCACAAGTTATTCTTTGATCTCTACACACATCCAGTGGCCGTGAGTGTATACTCACATACATACAAAAATAAGTACATGCTAAAGAATTATTTACAAACCAGTTGCAGTGGAGTTTGCCTGCAACAACAGCACCCCTGAGAGGCTGGGGCAAAAGGGTAGGGTTCCAGGCCAACTAAGTAATAAGATAATGCTCAAAAAAAAATTGTTTTGTAAATTATACATGTTATAGTGCCAAAGTCACCAATGTTGGCATACAAACATAGTAAACCTGTCCTAGAGAATGTTTACATCAATAACTTCACCATGTCTTCAAATTCTGACCTGCTTTCCTCGATGAGGGGGGAAAAAACCCAGTGGCTAAAGCCTGGGGAAGCCTATCCTTTCTTTTTTTCTTCTTGTTTATTCTGGACAGAGTTTCTCTGGGTAGCCATTCTTGAACTCACTCTGTAGACCAGGCTGGCCTCAAACTCAAAGATCAGCCTCTTTTTGGCTCTGAAGTGCCTGGATTAAAAGCATGGGCCACCACCATCAGGCAGAAGCCTATCTTTTTAAAGCTAGATGCTAAAACATAGCAACCCTTTATCAGTTATGCATAAAAAGGAAATTCTGTGATGTGCTGAGGATAGGTAGGTAGCTACTAGAGACCATAAGAAAGCTAGAATGGATGGGCATGGTGGTGCAAGCTTTTCAACCCAGCGCCTGGGAGGCAGAGGCAGGTGCATCTCTAGGACTTCAAGGCTATCGTGGTCTACAAAACAAGTTCCAGGACAGCCAAGGATGCTAAACAGGAAAAAGTGTGTGGGTGGGGAGCCGGAGCAAAGTTTTATGACAGGCACAGGCACCTGAATTCTGGTTTACATCCCATTCCAGTCGAATGAACTATGCTAATGGCTTCTCCTCCTCCTCCTCCTCCTCCTCCTCCTTCATGATTTTTCCTTCTCCTCCTCCTCCTCCTTCATCATTTTTCCTTCTCCTCCTCCTCCTCCTCCTTCATGATTTTTCCTTCTCCTCCTCCTCCTCCTTCATGATTTTTCCTTCTTCTCCTCCTCTTTTTTTGAGACAGGGTTTCACAAAGTCCAAGTTGGCCTTCAACTTACTTGTAGTTAAATGATGACCTTGAATTTCTGATTCTCCTAGCTCCACTTACAAAGTGAGGTTTTAGGTGCCCAACACCACATCTTGTTATACAAGGCTGAGGACAGAACCTAGAGCTTCCTGTAAGCTAGGCAAGCACTCTACTAACTCAGCTATATACTCAGCCATCATGTCTCTTTAAAATACAAAAAAGAAACACAGATGTCCTGGGAAGTACAAGGAAATTCAAACTCTAGACTTCTACCTTCAAGCAGCACCAGGAAGGCTCAGGGCCTTCTGCATGCACCACTGTACCAGCACTGTTGGAAGATACCAGGCCCAAAGGGTAGGGGGCAAAGGGCACAGAAGCAGAGGATGAGGGGTAGGGGCTCACCCTGGATGGTCCTCTTGAAGAAGGCTTTGCAGGCCTCACAGGATGCCACACCGTAGTGGTAGCCGGAGGCCACATCCCCACAGACCAGGCAGAGGCGTTTGGGCAGAGAGCTGAGCACCAGCTTCCCACTGCCCTGCTCACCAGACCCTGTACCCTCCCCATCCTCCTCCTCCTTGTGCCCTGAAAGGCAGCGGGCTGGAGCTGGACCCTGGGCCAGGGTCACTGGGGGTTCAGTCTCAGTCTCTGAGGAACCCTTTGGACTGTCAGGGCTGGCTGGCTCTGCTTTGATGTAGAGAGGCTCGATTCCCACCACCTGGCTGGACATGATGCTGGTCACCTGCTGGGAAAGACCATCAGGGTCACAGGGAGGCACTTGCCACAGGGGTTGTTGGGCAACACTGAGCCTATGCCAAGCTTCCAAACTAAGCCAAGGAGAGGGAGGAGGCAGAGGCCAAGGAAGGGCTGCCCATGAAGAGGGCCCCCAGCTGTCACCATGGGAACAGAGTCTCCAGAGCCTCTGGGGCCAGTTAACTGACAGCAGGTCCTCCTCTTGGGAACCTGGGAGAGGCTTGGCATATCCAGCTCCCACCCAGGCCAGGAAACAGGGTAATCTCAACCTGCAGGCAACTCTCAACCCCCAAACATAATACCTCTCCCCAGTTTTCTCCAGATGTTGCTGGGAGGGCTCCATTTAGGTACTGAGTATTCAGGAGCACACTTGGGAACACAGTGGGGCGGGAGGGGTGTTTAGCCACTCTCAGGAGTTTTACACATGTCCACACATGCTCACTCTCTCCTGAGGACCTGCACACTCGCACATGGCCTTTAACCAGCCCCAACTCTCACATACTCCCAGCAAAAGGGCACACTCACTACACAAACTCCCACTCTAGTCTTATAATCACACACTCACTCCAGACTCCTGTGGGAACCTCTCACCTCTGACACGCCACCACCTCCTCCTGCCTTAGCAAGTCCAGCCCAGCCATGCCGTGTAGGGCGCGGCTCCACCTCTTTTGCACCCCAGGCCTGCACGGTTCGTTCTAAGTCTCCAGCTGCCACAGGGTCCACCAGCACCCGCGACTCCCGGGGCGCTCCCCCCGGGCCACCCCCTCAACCTGCGCACACCTATGGGAAGTTGCCTGAAGTTACTTGCCTCCCCCTCCCCCACTACCCGCAGGGGACTTCTATCAGGTTATCAGGAAGTAAGAGGAGGCGACAAGGAAGAAGTTCTCCCCCGCGCTGCGATGACCTATGACCCAGACAGGAGGGTGGCCCAAAGCCCCTGCAAGCGCCCCCACGTGGCCTCTAGGGCCCCTTCCAACCCCAGCCCACCCCGAGGACTCCCGCAATGCTCAAGGGTCGAGCTCAAGGCTGCCTGGAGGCTCTCTCGCAGGCCCCAGGATAACCCGGGGCCAAGACCGGTCCTGACCCCGGCCGCCGCACCGGGCGCGCGCGACCCCGCCCGCAACCCACCCCCCGCCCGCCCGCGCTCGCTCGCTCGCACATGGCCCCCGCCGCGCCCGCCCACCCCCGCGGCCGCGCTCCCCTCCGCCCCCGGACCTGAGGCTCCGACAGGGCTGACGGGCAGGCATGGGGGCCGAGCGGGCCGGAGCGCCGGGATGAGCAGGGGCCGCCTCCTCCGGCCGCACCGCCCCGCTGCGCTGCGTCCCCCTCACTCGGCGGCGCCGCTGGCTGCTTGTAGGACACAAAAGGACATCGCGGCCGCTTCCTACTCCGCTTCCTCCAGCTGACAGCGGAGGCGGGGTCGGCCGTGCGCATGCAAAACAGGGGGCGGGGCCAGGTACCTTATGCTAATCATCCGAAGAAAGCGGGCGGTGCCTGCGTACCCGGAGGCCAGTGGGCGGGCTTTAGCGGCACACACGCGTGCGCGGCCGCCCTGGGGGCGGGGCCTGAGCCTAGGCGAGGAGCAAGGACTGGGAATCGGAGAGGGGAGGAGTTGGAGCGCCCTTGCGTGGTGGAGGTGGGCGGTGCCCCTACAAGAGTGGGTGTAGCCGCTCAGTGGACTCTATGCAGGCGGTGAACGTGTATGCAAATGAGGAGGCGGGGTTATGTGCCTGCATATGCATAAGGATAAGGGGTGGGGCCTAACGGGGGCGCTGTTTCCCTCCCCCCATATGTTGATGGGACACTTGACACTGACTTGGTAGACCAGCACACCTGCAGACCCTCGGATAAGAGGAGCAGACCTAAAACATGCAAGTACCCCTGGTTTGTAAGTTCCTGGAAAGTAGTACTGGTGAGTCGCGGGCGGAGAAAACTCAAGGTCACTGCGGTGACCGAATGAAGGTCACCGGGAAAGGCGGGGCCACGTGCGTCCGTCTCACGCAAGCAGCCGCGTACGGACTCGGGAACCATGCATAGACTCATTTTTAATTTCTCTAGGGCTCAAATTCCATGCAGATGGGGTCGAGCTTGGGTCCAGGAGACGGGACAGGACACCAGGCTGACGTCTGATCGACCACTTTAGCTGAAGGTTCACTGAGGCATATAGTACAGCCTCTTGTTCCGGCGCTTCTTGAGCCCTTCGATGTATCCCTGCAGCTCTTTAGTCATGTAGTGGTTCCTGCCAATCGTGGTCTTATATGCTAGGAAGAGGGCAGAGCTGAGGGCAGGGCCGGGAGCAGTGGCAAAGCTTTCCCCCAGTAGACACCACCAGTGCTGGATTGGGATCTGTTCGTCTGGGGATTTTGGATCTCTAAGGTACCATGTATTACCGTGAGGAGTGGAGGTAAAGGCTGAAGAAGAGGTGCAAGCCTAAACCGAGGCAGTGAGAGCCAGTAGCTGGACGGCCTCCTCCTGGGCCACCGACTCTGACTACTTTCCTCTGGATGCTCGTATGTCGTGAGCAGAAAGCTAGCCAGATACTGCAGTGTCTGGTAACTTTCCCCAAATAATCCAGATGTGTCACAGCCCCCCTCACCTGGGAGTGAAGCAAAGGCTGTCTGCCATTCCACTGGATGGATGGTTTTAAGTTCTCTGGGCCACTCCATTGAGTCTGCCTGTGCCTAGTCTCTCAACTTTTAACTTTTGGAGAGCCCTTGGAATATTTGTGAGTATATCTGACAAGATATACACATCCTAAAACTCCACTCCCGAATCCCCAAGCCCTGCCAAAGCCAATAGGATCTTTGTGGAAGCTGGGGGTGGGGATGCTCACTACTGAGGGCTTTGCTGAGGATGTCCAGAACTTCATTCTCCATGAGCTCCATCAGGGGCAGGGGCAGCTGGAAAACAACGAGGACCCCGGTTCTGTGTGCAGCTGAAATGCTCCCCACGTGACCTCCCAGCCTGCCCGCCTGCCCCACTTTCCTAAAACCTGCTCCACCCTGCCACCACTGCAAGCCTCAGCCTGCCCACTCCCCACCCCCGGCAGTCTCCCCAGGCCCCTCCAACCCTGTTCTGCTGCTCTGTCCAGTAAGCTTGATGCGGCATTTGCTTTGACAGACTGACTGATGATTCTGAAGTAGATTTTACTGGAAAAATGAAAAGAGAAATCAGTCCTCTTCAAGAGCAGGGTTGTTTATGAGTAGGCACATGGTGGGAATGGGGTTCAGAGATTGGTTCCACATGCTGCCTTACAGCCCTAAGCTTTAGAATTTCACCCAACTGGAATCCAGAACTGAGTGTCCCACTGTGGGAGACTTGGAGACTCTTTTTGATTCATCACCTGTAAATGAAGTCATAGGAATTGTCTTTTATAAGAATTGTGCATCCTGTGTGTGTTGTTGAGAATAGAACCCAGGACCTTGTAGAAGCTATGAGAGGGGCTGGAGAGATGGCTCAGAGGTTAAAAGCACTGACTGTTCTTCCAGAGGTCCTGAGTTCAGTTCCCACCAACCACATGGTGGCTCACAACCATCTATAATGACATCTGGTGCCCTCTTCTGTATGCTATATACATACTAAATAAATAAATCTTCAAAAAAGGAAAGAAAGAAAGGGGCTGGAGAGATGACTCAGTAGTTAAGAGCACTTGACTGCTCTTCTAGAGGTCCTGAGTTCAAGTCCCAGCAACCATATGAATAAATAAATCTTAAAAAGAAGAAGAAGAAGAAGAAGAAGAAGAAGAAGAAGAAGAAGAAGAAGAAGAAGAAGAAGCAGCTATGAAAGAACTCTACTAGTCAGCTACATTCCCCAGGCCAGAATGTCCTCTTAATAGCAGTTATGTGTAAAGATGACAGTACTAGAAGTTGTATGCCTGACATATTACAAGTGTTCATGTCAATTGCTATATTGGTATCAAGCTTGTTTGTTTAGACTGGGTCTGACTACGTGGAGCTAGCTGTCTTGGAACTCAATTTCTAGACCAGGCTGGCTTGGAACTCACAGAGATCCATCTGTCTCTGTCTCCCGAATACTGGGACAAGGGGTGGAAGTGGAAAGGACAGAGGATGGACACACATCAAACAGCGTTTGGCATACTGTGAATATACTTAATTTTTTTTTTTAACCAAGTCAGACATTGTGGTGAATGTGTATAATCCTAACACTCAGGAAGATACGGGGAATCCAAGGTCATCTTGGGTTACATAGTGAGACTCTCATTACAAAAAAGAAATACAAAATAAAAATAAAGTAACTATTAACTAAAAAAGGGACTTCAAAACAGCAAGATCCCAGCCAAGGAATGAAGTCTCTCCTTCCGGTTGGCACACTGATGAAGTTAAATCCACAGGTAAGGAAGGGCTCGGAATGCAGTTTAGCAGTGGAGAATTTTCCTAGCATGCGTGATGCCCTCAGTTTGACCCCTAGCACCACATTATACAAGAAACCCATCGGGTCTTTACTGTCCTGACTGCCTGCAATTTCCCGGTTCTGAGTAGTAGGATGCCTTCCCGGTAGGGGGCGCTCAAAGAATGTCTGAGTTAGGGCGTGAAAGATTTGCGCCTACACTCCCCTCCCAGGAAATCCTAGAACCTTGGGGTCCTATGAGCTTACCCCCATTTCGCAGGAAGGGAAGTTGAGACCCTGGCTAGCCTCACCCCTATGCACACCCATCGCCTGGCAAGGCCACACTGACCAAGGGAGGTCATAGATGAGTCGTGATCCTCATCTACCACAAGGTCGCGCTCCAAGGATCTGCCACGGCGCAGCTCCAGCTCTAACCGCGCTTGCTGCTGGATCTCCTCTGGCTCCAGGTTGAGATTCTCCTTCATAGAAATGGACTGGCTGTACCTGCGAGACTTTCCTACAGCTCTACCCTCCTCGTCGAAGTCCTCGCAGACTTCGGACACCGACACGTTCTCTGTGGCCATTGTGGCGGTGCTCCATAAATCACGAACATCTCCGTGCAGGCTCGACCTGCCCGAGCTACGGCGATGGTGTGCGTATTTGGGCAAAGCCTGCGGGACACACACACAAAAGGAAGCCAAAGGACTCGGGGAGATGGAGAGGGCAGGGGCAATGAGCTGGACTGGGGACTTGATGGGGCTCACGCTGAGACAGATTACCCTAGAGGCCTGAATGAGTACTAAAATGAGTCTGAGCTGGGGGACTCAGGCAGACTCCTTACTTTGGAAGTGTTTTCCTCCATCGTTTGTCACCAACGGACCAGTCGCCACAGGACTCACTCGACAAGAGAGTCACGCTCCAGGAAGGGGGAGGGGCAGAGTGTCCCCCCCAGATGGCGATAACGCTCTCGAGGAAGGAGGCTTCAAACTGCAGTGGTCGTCAAGACTTTAAATTGCTCCCAACTCCAATATCGATGCCAAGGTTGGCGGTGCAGAGGCCAGCTCTGAGTTCGAGTCTCTCCAGGCATAGACAAGAGTCTGAATACCTAAGCTCAGACAAAAGGACCACCACTCAATCAACGTGGAAACCCAGGTTTAGCAGTGGCTGGATATACCCCCACAGTGGCGCGAGAAAAGCACTCGCACACCCACTCCGTGTCCCAGGAGCACTCACTCAGTGGTGCAGACTTTTTGTTTATTGATGCAGGTTTTGAGGCACAGTCGTGAGGTGTGAGGGACAAGCCGGGCCAGGACAGCAAGACAGAAAGTCTTAGGTGGTGGGATTTGGAAATGGTTGGATGTAAGGAACCAGCTGGGAAGAGCAGTGGCATTTGGCAACCTTTGAACTCCTCCCGGGGTTGCCGTCGCGTGTAACAAAAGAGGGCTCTTTGGTCAAACAAGCCAAATATGCCTGGGCATCATCTGGAACGAAGCCCCTGGCAGGGGGGTCCCGGGTCAGGAATCCTTCCCTTACACAGGCACGGCTTTGTTTCTAAGACGCCCAGGACCCCGGGGTCTCGAAGGCTTTCTGGGGGGATTAGGACGGCGGCGACCCCGAGGCGCACGAGGCAGGGCGCAGCCACGTTCACTCTGCGTGTCTGAGGACTCGTCGATGAAGGCCAGATTCTCACTGGGGTAATCCAGAGCCGAGGCCGTGGGCGGGGAAGGTGTCTCGGCCTTCTTTAGGGGCTCGGGGGATTCCGGCCTGCCGGCTGGCTCACCAACAGCAGGGGGTGCCGGCAGGGAGGAGGGCAGGAGTGGTTGCTCCTTCTCTGGCGGCTGGACGCTGGGCCCAGCTCGCTGGGTGACTCGAGCTGTTACAGTGCCAGTCCAGCTAGCAGCCTGTGCCGTGAGGCCACCCACCTGCGCAGAGAGGAAACAATGTCTGCCGATTACAACTCGGGGCACTGCCCCTTTACCAATCCCATGCACCTTTTTGCCCGGCCTGCGAGCCTCGGCCTGACTCTACAGGTACACTGTCCCTTCCTACATTGGCTGGGAGCACCCTTTCTCCAGGAGCCTTTCTAGAAAAGCCCTGGTTTTGTTTCAGCCTTCAGTGCCTCTCTATAGTCGGCTAGCAAAATGCAGGATTCAGATTTTCACAAAATCTAGTATCAGTATGTCTCATACTTTATTTGGGGCATGTTTTAAAAATCTTATTTGTTGTTCATCTGAAATTCACATTCACATATCCCTGACCTATCTAGTTTTGTTGTTTTTGGAAGAAAAAAAAAAAGTCTCATTCTATAGCCTAGGCAGGTTTGAACTGGCTGCAATCCTCCTGACTCTGCTTACCAAGTGCTGGGATTTACAGACATGTACCACCTCCACCTCTCTGCGTTTTTATTTACTAACGCTGGACGCTGAGGTGGTCAAGTCCCTGACAAACCGGAATTTACCACCATTGTTCCCGGTAGCGTATGATCCGAGTCTCAATTTTGGAGTAATATTTTGGAGGGGAGTTTGGCTCATCAACCAGGTTAAGGGGTACAACACGCAAGTGGCATGCCTGACGCATGCGCACCAGAACAGACTCTAGACATACCTCTGCTCGTGTGCGGCGGGACACTGCTCGCAACCAGTTGCCAATAGTTGTGAGCACCGAAGCGAAGTAGGCTAGGCCCAACAAGATCCAGAACCACGTCAGAGGTTGGTAGGCTGAGTTCTGCCCGGGGCCAGTGCCTAGACGTTTCACAGAGAGAGAAAAATAAGTCGATGGGGGCGGGAGGCAAATGTGTGAGCCTCTGGGTTACTGCTAATTTCTGTACCTGGGAGAGTGCCCCTCCCCAGAAAAAAGGGGGATGTGCTAGAGTGTGTGGATGTATGCAAGATGAGTGTGCAGGAGTTGTAATTGTGTAAAGGAGCATGCAAGAGTAGTGAACTTAATATGTGTATGAGCATGCACGGGACTCGGGCATAGAAAATGTAAGTGGGCGTGTGGAAGCTGGGCAGATACCCCACGGGAGGGCAGAGGAGTGCGGGAATAAAGTAGTTAAGGAAAGTGCTGGGCAAAGTTAGCCTCACCCGGCACATAATCGCCAAAGCCCACGGTGGTGAGTGTCACTATGACAAAGTAGATGGCTTCCAGCTTGCTCCAGCTCTCCATATAGGAGAACACGAAGGTAGGAGTTAGGACAAAGAGCAGGCAGCCAATCAGCAGAAAGAGCACCGCAGACAGTATTCTCACCAGCCCGGGTGGCACATGCCACTTCTGCGTGGGGGAGGGGCGATAGATAGGGCCATGGAGATACCAATTCCATCCTCCCACCCCACCCTACCTCCATCCTGGCTTACTGCGAAGCTCTCTAGGAGTGCACACTCACATGCCAGGGACCTAGGGAAGAGTACCCTATGTGGGTACACAGCGCAGCTCACCAAGAAGATTGCTTCGATGTGGCCAATGCCCCGGCGCAGAGAGGAGCCCAGCCGGTCCCCGACCCCCGCCAGCAGCATCCCGAACAGCGGGATCCCCACCAGTGCATAGAAGATACAAAAGAGACGCCCGGCATTTGTCTGTAAGGCTGTATTGCCATAGCCTGGATAGAGGGGGCGGTGCAGGAAATCTAGGCGCTGTCTGGTACCCGCCGCCTCTCCCTTTACCTTCCCCCACAGAGAAACTCCTTGTCCCTTGCCTCCCTCCACATGCCCCATCTCCTCCCGCACCGATGGTAGTGATGATGGTGCCCGAGAAAAAGAAGGCGCTGCCCAGGTTCCAAGCTGATGATGAGTGGTTGCTGCTACTGGTCCAGTTGCTGTCTGGGTTTGCACCCCTGCCCAGGGCGTCAGCCACGAGCTGTGGACAAGGCGCAAGGAGGAACCTCAGTCCTTACCTCCAGCTGGGACAACTCCCAGCCCTCCCCGGTCTTACACAGGCTGTATCTCTTTCCTTCCTTCTTCTTTGGTTCTAGTTTTTGACAAGGTCTCTCTCCCTGTCTCTATCTACCTAGCTTTTTGTGGTTGGTTGGTTGGTTTGGTTTTTTGAGACAGCATTTCACCATGGATCTTAAGCTTCCCTGAAAAATACTGTGTTGTCCAGGCTGGAACTATTGATTCCTTCTGCCTCAGCCTCCCAAGTGCTAAAATTACAAGCATAAAACCACCATAAATGACTTTACATGGCAAATTCCTAATGTTCCAGTCAGGAGCACAGATGCTTGGGTTCCAATCTTTGCAGCCTTGAGTAAGTTAACTCAAGGTCCCTCAGTTTCTCCCTCTATCACATGGGGGAGATTGTCAGAGCACCAATATCATAGATCTGGCATGAAGAATAAACACTGGGTATTTGGGGGTGATTTTCCACGTGTTCATTATGTCCTGTGAGTTGCTGCTTTCTGAGGACCACCATTCCCACTGCTCCTATGGAAAGTGGGTCTCAGTGCCTGCCCTTTAAACAATGTATTGAAAAGTGAGACCTTCTCTCCAGAAAAGTTCACATATCATCAAATATTTTGAACAATTTTACGATATTTATATGTGTGTGCTTGTGTGCACATGCCACCTCATAATATCCAAGCCAAAGCCAGCATTTCATACGGAGTGCTCAATAGCATGGCTGAATAGTGAAGTGTCAGGGTCATGCTTTGCTTGCCTGCCTGCAGATTCCCCAGGAGGAGAGTCTGTGTCTGGAAAGACCTTGTCCTGGGTGCTGGAATGTCAGAGCACCCAGAAGATGACATGAAGAAGGGCCCTTCCCCCACTCTTCCTCCTTGAAGTAAGTGCTGCAAACGCTCAAAGCTCCGGGTTGTGAAGAGGAGAGTCCAGACTCCTTAAATGTCTCATGTAGCCTAGGCTAGCCTCAAACTCACTCGTAATCAAGAATAGCCTTGAGCTCCTGTCCTCTTGCCTCTACTAGGTGCCAACATTACAGGTGTGAGTTACCCTGGCAGTGCTGGAGAAGCAACCCAGGCCTGCAGCATGCCAGGCAAGTATTCTACCAACTCAGCCACAGTCCCTCCCACTGTCTCTTATTGGAGGTTTGCTTTTGTTTGGGGAGACTGTAGCCCCAGCTAGCCTGGAACTCACAACAGTCTTCCTGCCTCAGCCTGAGAGCTGATATTACAGGTGTGAGCCACAAGCACTTTTTTTCAAACTGGTCTCAACCTTTCCCTAGACTTCTTTCGTGAGATTCTGATTTCGTACTCCAAAATACAGCGACCTACCCAGGTTCTCCAAAGTGATTTTATTTTTTGCAATAACAATCTTTGGATAAAGAGGTGAAATGACTGGTTAAAAGTGATTTGGTCGGGGCTGGAGAGATGGCTCAGCGGTTGAGAGCACCGTCTGCTCTTCCAGAGGGCCCGGGTTCGATTCCCAGCACCCACATGGCAGCTAACAGCTGTCTGTGGTTCCAGTTCCAGGCAAACACCAAGGCAAATAAATAAATAAAGTTTAAAAAAAAAAAAAAGAAAGAAAGAAAGAAATTGTTGTTTAAAAAAAAAAAAAAGTGATTTGGTCATTTTAGGTTTATTTTATTTTATGTATTTATTTTGTGCATGTATATATGTATGTATGCATATCGTGTACATGCCTGGTGCCAACAGAGGCCAGAAAAGGGTGCCAGATTCTCTGGAGTTATAGTTACAGATGATTATGAGCCACTGTGTGAGTGTTGGGAACCAAACCCTACAAGAGCAGCAAGTACTCCAAACTACTGAGGCATCTCACCAGCCCTAGTGATTTAATTTTTATTTTGCAACATTTTCCCACATCTCCCAGATCCTCCCTCATCCAGTGTGCTCTAACTTTTATGTCAAATGACTAGGCGTCTGTCTGCTGTCTCCAGTTCCTGCCTCCCACTCTGAGATCCCGACTGATTCCACTGTGCAGCCCTGCTGTTCCCGCCTTGGGAGTCGTTGGTCCCCACAGTCTAACCCTGTCCCTCTCACTTGGTACTGTCCAACTGCCAGCTCTCCCCAAAGCCTCCGCATCCCTCTTTATTCCCAGCACACAACCCAAGGCCCAGCAACTTGTGGTACTCAGTGAGGAAGAAAGGAAATCTCTTTCCACAGCTTCCTATAGTGATCTGCCTGTCCTTGGACCTGTGCCTTAGATGTGACACCCTCCACTGAGAAGACCCATCTGTTGCACCCCAATATTTGTACTTCTACCCCCACAGCACACATGGGCATGTAATTGCTGCAGGACTCACTCATTCAGAGGGTGGCTCTTGATGTGTAAGAGCAGCAAAGCAGCAGGTCACCCACCCTTCTAGGCTCCCTGTCTCTCCTTTCCTTCCTCCTCATCCCAGAGTAAAGCAATTCCATTGTGAAGATAAATAGGTCAGACTCCCTCCCTCCCTCTGTCCTGTGGTCTGGCCAGGCATACTTTACACCCAGGCACTTCTGAGCAGAGCTTGTCCTGATTTCTGGAAGTGGGAGAGACCCATCACTCTATGGAATCTTTGCACTGGATCCTGCCACCTTAGGAATCAGTTGGAACTCT
The DNA here is from genome assembly GCA_004025045.1 of Sigmodon hispidus. Classification (NCBI taxonomy): domain Eukaryota; kingdom Metazoa; phylum Chordata; class Mammalia; order Rodentia; family Cricetidae; genus Sigmodon; species Sigmodon hispidus. The sequence continues at coordinate 13,019 of PVIH01017366.1, read as the reverse complement.
GAGGCTTACAGGCAGGCCCTCCACAGAGACAGTCAGGGAATGAGGGATACTCTTCTGACAGGTGAGAAATATTAATTTATTAAGGTTAAACCAGAGCTCTCCAGAACAGTGACTAGGGAATCAAAGGGAACAGCACAGGAGCTCACTGCCTGGACCCACAAAGGCTGAAGTCCACAGCATCCCTTAGTGAGCGGAGACAAATCAAAAGTAGCCTGGGAAAGCCTGACTCCTTCCTACTTGCTTGGCTGGTGAGCATGCCTCCTGGGGAGGAGGGGCTTCTGAACTGGTATCCACAGAAGACCTCCACAATCATGTGTTCTTGTTAATGTGCAAACTTAGGGACACAGGGGGAGGTGTCCGCCGTATTCTTAGGTTTCTCAAAAACATCTGAACTAAAATAAAAAATGCATCGGAACTGGTGTGGGAGGAACAGCCAATCTTAGCAAGTAAAGCCCTGCAGGGAGCCGGTACGGTTGTTCAGGCTGTAATCCCAGTGCTCTGAGGCTGAGGCCAGGGGACACAGTCCAGAGTTCAAGGACAGTTTTTGTAGCACAGTGGGTTGCCCAGCCAGTCTGGGCTACATAGCAAGCTCCTATCTCAAAAAACCAAAAATCATCACCAGGGATCTACTTCAATTCATCTGTTTAGCTGAAAGCCACATGCTACTGGACGTCTAGGATTTGCTCTAGTGAGCTAATGATGTTAGACTTGTACAAATATAACATCCCATGTGCTCCAGCCATTAATTCATTTCATTTATTTATTTGTTCATTTTCTCATGCTTCTAACACCACCACACAGGGAAAGAGACATTCCAGGGCACAGCCTTGTGCCAACAAAGACAGGCAGCAACAACAACATGGCCAGCAGATTGAAAACCAACACCTGAATCCCAGATCCTAGTCAGCACCCCCAGGTGCACCCAGTCCTCATATATGTCTGGAAGCAGCAGCCTGAGCAGGACTCCAGTGCTGACCAACTCTGCCAACCCACCTTGATGAATGTCCTCAGGTTCTCCTGGCTCACACATGGATGGTCCTTCAGAAACTTGTCCCGGCAATCCTCCAGCTCCTTCTGAACCTGCTGCTCATGAGGCTGCTCCAGAGCCTGGAACACTAGAGCCCCAGATACCAAGTAAAGCAGCACCAGTGCCAACAGGGCCAGGAGTGTGGTACTGCGCATGGCCCTTCCAGAGGCAGATCCAGCTTTGATTCCTGCCTGGGAAGGAGGCGCAGGGAGCTCCTGGGGAGCTGTAGTCACTGCAGGCCAAACCAAGGATCATGGGCTCAAGAAGAGATCTGACAGCCACATCTCCCTTCTCTATCTTAGAGTCCCCAAAATTTTGGAACCTCTGGCTTTATTGTCCATGGATGTAAACCCCTCACCCCCATAGCATCCTCTAGCTAGACACCTACTTCTAGGTACTAACACCTAGGACCCCAGCTCCAGCCTTCCTCCTACATCCGGGGCCTAACCATCAGGATAGTGGGAGGAAGGAGAGGCAGGGTAAGTAACAGATGCCGGGCGTTGTGAGACAGAAGGAGCCTGCTTTGAAGAAGACCAAGGGAAGACTAGGATGGTCTAAGGCAAAGCAAGAAGAGAGGCTGGAGCCCACAAAACAGGAAACAGGAATAGCAGCCCCACACTTGGTTCTCCTAATGTGGCTGTGGCAGCCTCCTCAGAAGCACCTGTGCCTCCTGCCTTTCCTGAGTCCAGGCTAGCAGGGATCTCCAGGGTCCCCACCCGCCTGCCCGCTGGGCTTTCGAGGAACCCAGAGGCAGAGCTGGCTGTAGGGCAGAGGCAAGGCCCAGAGCCAGAGAAAAGAAGGGTGGGGACTGGGTTCCCAGAAGAAGCCTGGCACAAGGTAGGAAGGGCAGCATGAATACAGCTGCCCCCGGGACAGCTGTCACTTAGGGGGCAGTGCATGCACACACACACACACGCACACGCACACACACACACGCGCGCGCACGAGTCCGCCACACATGCCACAAAGATCCATGATCCAGCACCCCACCCTTTAGCTCTAGTTGGGAGCTGCCTAGGCTGCAGACATAGCACTGCACCACACTCTGGCAGACCCCGGCACAACTGCCCACCATGGGCGTTCCCGCCATGCCGAGCCACCCTAGAGGTCCACGCTCACGAGTAGACACACACACACACACACACACCAGATCCGCGTGACATTGCTCCCACCACATCCCCCACGTCCTTACGCCGACGCCTCCAAGCGTGACCCGCGACGGGACGCACGGTCACACCACTCGAGGAGGGCACCCACGAGCGGGAGGTGGGTGTCCCGCTTTGCCGGTAGCCTCCCAGCTCCGGGGCCCGATATCCAGCCCACGTTCCCGCGCCTGCTCCGTACTTACTGTCTGCCCCCTCTGCGGCTGCGGCGCGGCTGCGGCCAGGTCTCCCGCGCCGCCTTTCGCGACTAAGGGCTCTGTCTTGGAGCCGAGCAGATGGTCTTCAGGCTGGGACTCCCCGCTTCCCACCATCAAAAGTCCCCTCTCCCGGCGCTTAACCCTACCACAACTATGTCTCCCTACGTGCCGCACCCTCGCCACCAGCTCTCGCTGCCACCCGCCTTGCACCCAACCCTTTACCTGCACCCTCCGGACTCCCCAATCCTGGCTTTTCCTGGCCAGTGAGTGGCAGAAGAACTAGAGAGGAGTCAACGCAGATTCCAGCCTTCCAGTCTGGGATCGGAGCCCCAGCGCTGCCCTAACCTGGACATGGGTTGGCCCAGGGCTCAGGACAACCGCCACAGTCATCTCCTGGAATCTTCTAGGTCTATTACTGGATTGGGAAGAGCCCTTTTTTCTCCGCCCATGGGGATAGTCTGGCCCTTGGGCTCAGCACTTATGAGAGAGACGCCCTCAGGGAGAAGGGTATGTGGGGGTGGCGGCGGGGAAGTCTCTTTGAGGCTACCTGGATTTAACAAGTATGGGTTGGGTCCCAGCTCTGGGAAGTCACTGTTGAAGTGCCTCCTGCTCCTCTGGCTGCATCCCCAGCTCTGATCCTCTAGGCCCTGGAGTCAGGCCCCAGGGGCCAACTGCTGCCTGTCAATCCTAGCAGGCAGAGAGCTAGTATTTTCTGAACAGCTAAGCCCGGGTCCTATCATGTCTCTGCCCTTCCCCGTTCATGTTCGCATCCATCTCTATACAGATCTCTACAGTCTCTCCTGCAGCATCCTAAGATCCTATCGCCCTGTGGTCAGAGCTTTTTGTTGTTTTGCTTTTTAGAGTCGGGGTTTCTGTGTGTCCTGGCTGTCCTGGAACTTGCTTTGTAGACTAGGGTGATCTCAAACTCAGACATCTGCCTGTCTTTGTCTTCTGAGTGCTGAGATTAAAGGTGTGTGCCACCATGCCAGGTTTGAAGCCTAGAGTTTAAGGTGACCACCCTAGATGGTAGGGGGTCAGGGAAGATTACCAAACTCTTAAGAGTCTTCCTGTTCCCACTTACAGTAAAATAATTTTCTCTGGGTGCTGATTGCAGTGTTTAAAAGGTCGGTGTTTATAAAAGCTCAAAGGCTGGCACACGCAATTAAAAGTGCCCTATAAATGTTAGCAATTTTGCTCCCAACCAAAGTGATTGTCCAGCTTAGTGCTCAAGTCCTGAGCCTCTGCTGTTCTCTCTGGAGACCTTGCAGACCTGGTCCAGGATGCACCCAGAGCAAGGGCTGAGATCCCAGAGGATCTGCAGTCACCAGGTTTGTGGGCAGAAGTCGCAGGTTCTGATATGCAGTCCTGAGCCACAGGGAAGATCTGGCAGTGTCAGAAGCTCAGGGCAGTGACTAAACTGTTGAGGGAGGGGGATGGGGTACACCAGGAAGGAGCTGACTGCAGGCGGCCAGGCAATCAGGGGGACCCATACTCAGTGAGAAGAGGTGTTGCTGTACCCCCTGACACCTGAAGGCCACAACAGAGGTGGTAATAGTAGCTAGGCCTCAGGCAGTGAGACTGCTCACCACCCTAGAATCCCTTGGCTTTCCCTAACTCCGTATCTGTATGTGGGTCCATGTATGCATACCCACACCCTACAACTAAAACAAATGAATATTAAAGAATCTAGGCCTCCACAAAACTTAGTCTATTAGAAGACAAGATGTGCAACAGACTGTAGACATGGTTTAGAGGTTAAGAGCGCTTGCTGATGCTCCTCCAAAAGCCTTAAGCTCAATTTCCAGCACTGGCCTCTCAACAGCCTCTAACTCTAGCTCCAGGGGATCTGGTGCCCTCTTCTGGCTTCTTTGGGTACCACATACAGGTACAGACATACCTATACATAAATACAAATAAATCTTAGGGGAAAAATTGCCAGGCAGTGGTGGTGCACACCTTTAATCCCTGTGAGTTGGAGGCCAGCCTAGTCAACAGAACAAGTTCCAGGACCAGCTCCAAAAGCTACACAGAAAAACCCCGGCTCAGGGGAAAAAATGCCTAGATAGACATGATGATATATGCCTGTAATCTCCGTAGTTGGCAGGTAGAGGTAGAAGCATCAGGAGTTCAAAGTCATCTTCAGCTACTTACAAGGTTTCTGTCTCAAAAGGCTGAAACTGAGCCAATGAGCCAGCTTAACAGGTAAAGGTCCTTGCCACCACGCCTGAGGACATAAATTCTGTCCTCTGATCCATATGGGGAAGGAAGAGACCCAGGGAGTAAATTGTCATCTGAGCTCCACATTGGTGCTGTGATTGGTCTACACATACACACAGATATACAAATACATGTCACTTAAAAAAAAAAAAAGTTAGCTGGGTGTAGTGGCACAATCCTTTAATTTCAGCACTTGAGAGGCAGGGGCAGGTAAATCTCTGTGAGTTCAAGGCCAGCCTGGTCCATAGATTGAGTTTCAGAACAGCCATGAATACTCAGAAAAACCCTGTCTCAAAAAACAAAAAGTTAGAGGGCTGATGGGATGTTTTGGTGGACAAAGGCCTTGCAGCCAGCCTGCTTACAACCTGCGTGCACTCTCCAGGACACACATGTTGGAGAGACTTGCCTCTATATGAATCCACATACATGCACAATAAATAAATGTAATACAACTCTGTTTTGTACATAGAGTTTCTCTATGCAATAGCCCTGATGTCCAGAAACTCACTCTGTAGACCAGGCTGACCTCGAACTCACAGAGATCCACTTGACTCTGCCTCTTGAGTGCTGGGACTAAAGGTCTGAGCAACTACCACCTGGCTGTATACATTTCTTTTAAAGGATGCCTAAAAGCCACATAATTGTAGTGTTGTGTGGGGTTATAGTTCTCTGCACAGTCATCCGAGTTTCATGGAGACTCAATTCCCTGCCTCCACCCATGGAAATTCAACCCACAGCCCTGGACATTCCTAGAAAGTACTCAACAACTGACCACATCTCCAGCCTGTGGGGGTGATCTATCTATCTTTCTTTCTTTTTTAAAGATTTGTTTATTGTATATACAGTGTTCTGCCTGCGTGTATGCCTACACGCCAGAAGAGGGCACCAGATCTCATTACAGATGGTTGTGAGCCACCATGTAGTTGCTGGGAATTGAACTCAGGACCTCTTGAAAAGCAGATGTAACCTCTGAGCCTCAACCTCTGAGTCATCTCTCCAGCCCAGAGGTAATTTTTCAATTAGGAAAGATGCACACACCTCTAGCCCCAACTATCAGAGCTGAGACTACGGAAAAAGGGTTGCTGGAGCCCAAGAATTTCAGACCAGGCTGGGCAACATAGAGGCTTGGATAAAGAGGCTGAGCAATCCTTCTGCCACTCCAACCTGCTAAGCTTGAAGGGGAGTGGCACTGCACAGTCTAGCACCCCATGTCAAAGGCCAGTGTTTGATCAGCCTGATGCCAAACAGGCAAGGTAAGAAGGCACAGAATTCAGACAGGTGATAGGTGAAGGGACAAGGTACAGACTCTGTTTATTGAGTGGTAGGCACAGGAGAGGTAGCTGCCTCCGGTGTTGAAGCAGAGGCGGCAGGTCATGCCAGGGCACTGTGGGCATCTGGCAGCCTGGGGGCCTTGTCCCTATTTTGAGGGGGTGGCACAAGCTCACTACGATAGGAGCAGCAAGGAACTGGCCAGAGGAGAGAAGCAGCCACAGTCCCCTGGCATCCTGGGCAAGAAGCGGCAGATGTACTTGGCACCGAGGCAGGGGAATAGAGGAGCTGGGGTCTGGGTGCTCTATAGGGAAGTAAAGGAGATCATGTCTGTGGTGTGGAATAGAGGCTGTGGTGGTGGCCACCAGGTCCTGGTACCTGGGAGAAGAGCAGAGGAGTGGTCCTCGTCTGGCTGGCCCCGCCCCAGCCTGGCTCACGCCCGATGGCACCATACCAGCTGCCAGACCCCAGGCTACCGGACATGCTGCAGGCAGAGAAGCAGGGTAAGTATCAGGAGTCCCAGGCAGTGCCTAGGGTCACATTCATGAGATGAGGAAACAGAGAAACTGAAACAAAGAGCCCTCAATCAAGGGGGGGGCGGTGCAGAGGCGGAGCTTCAGCACTGGGAACCCAGAGGGGGCTTCACTCAGGCTCTTGGTCCCCAGGCCCTCAGGCAGGGTTGAGGCTCCTACCTGGTGCTCTCACTCCGGCCATGCTCCCAGGAGCAGCCCTCATCCTCACAGTGCCCAGCCCGGTCAAAGAAGTAGGAACGGGAGCCAAAAACTTGCCCATTGAGGATTCGGCTGGTGCTCTGTAGGTGGGCACGGGGAGAGGTTGCTACTATAAATTCTTTTGCCCCTATAACTGTCCCAGGACTCCTGGCTAGAATTCCCAGGGTCTAGCCTTTTCCACTGGACCTAGAGGTGGTTGTGGGCCCTACCAGGTCTTGTGGGGGCCGGTGTACCCGGAAGAAGCCCACCAGCAGTGTGGTGGGCAGCAATTCCCACACGAAGAGGATGAGGCCAAACACCAGGTAACCTTTGTTCCCGAGGTCATTCACCAGGTCTGCCTGGGGAAAAGCAGAGGCTGAGGACAGCCTGCCACCACACAGACCATGCTGGTAGGGTCCTGGCCAGCTGGGGGCTAGATGTCATAAATAACAGAAAAACTTGGCCAATGCCTACCTGGTCAGATACGTTGTACCAGTCGTAATCAAAGGCATCTAGCCGGCTCCGAGGGGCCAAGGCCAGAGCTGCCAGGTTGTAACAGGCCCGACTGGCATAGAGCAGAACCATGGCACCCCCTATGGCAGCTGCCTGGCACACACTGGTCCCCTGGTAGAGATGACAATAGACATCTTCAGGGAGAGGAGGTGTCTATCTTCCTTTACATCCTAAAGGCTTCTGTCCAAGGATCCTCAAGGAGACTACATCAGGGTTGGTGGCCCTACCTTAGCCTCTAAGTAGATGCTAGTGGACGGGGCTCGCCGGGCGACAAGGCAGAGGCAGGCAGCAAGTGACAGGGCACAGATGACGAAGAGGGAGTCGCTCACCAGGACACGTACCAACAGAAGGACCCAGGGCTGTGCCCGGCGCTGGCGGGACAGCACTGCACACAGTACATTCACCAGCAAAAAGAGCAGTGAAGCACCCACGAAGGCCCCTCGGACAGCCAGCCTGCAGCCCACAGCAGAGTCAGCCCCAGACCAGGGATCGCCTTGGCCCTCACCAACCACCCTGATTCCTCAGAAGCCTCCAGGGTCAACCAGGACTCAGATGGTCCAACCCAAACTCTGTCTGCTTCTCTAGTATTGCAGATGAGGAAACTGAAGCTCAAAGGTGTGAGGTGACTGAAAGCTATGCCATTGTGGGATGTCAAACCCAGATGGGGGTGGGGTGTCAAACATCTGGATATGAACCCTGACTGGGCCTTCTTCCAGCTGTGTGACCTTGAACGGGTAGCTTTATGAAACTGAGCCTCAGTTTCTTCATCTCTCAAATGAGACTAAGAATAGTACCTCAGGGAAGATGTGAAAAGATGCTTGTGAAATATCTTTATAAACTGGAAGGCACTGTGCAAAGGACAGGGGCGGTGCAACCAAGGTCATTAGAAGTGTAGCAGTACTTTCTATATGCCATGGATTGGAGCATCCATCTTTCCCCACCATGGATGATGCTGGCTTCTCTCCCCTGACATCACAGCTATCTGCACCAGGAACTTGAGCTTTCTCTCGCTCTATCACAAATGTACAAATGTTCCTGGGGTTCTTCTTGTTTCAACCCTGCTGGGTGGGCTCCTCCCTATCACTGACCCATTAACACCTCCAGTACTTACAAGCCTCGGCTCATCTCTGGCCGACGCTTTGCCTTGGCCTTGAACACCACCTGGGAGCAGAAATGCTCATCACTCCTTTGGACCCTCGTCTTGCCCTCCAACTCCCACCACACCAGTTCCCGCGGTTACCTGGGCAAAGTAGAGGTTCATAAGCGTCAGAGTGAAGAACTGCAGGCAGACAGGGCAGCAATAGAGAAGCCAAAATGGCAAGGGCCCCAGGCGGTTGGCCCTGGGAGTATCTCGGAAGTAGAAAGAGAAGAGTGTGGTACGCAAGGCTGCCCAGAGCAGACAGAGTGCCAGGAACACCGTCTGATAACTGAGGCGCTTGTGCCCATACAGAAGCACCAGCCAGAGCTGGGCATAGACAGAGAAGAAGAGCAGAGCGTATAGGGCAGTGTAGGCAGCAGTCAGCCCCAGGGTCACTGTAGGCGGCAGTGCAGGTACCAGCCCGGCTGCAGGCACCAGGCCAGACAGGTTACTCTCCATGTCAAGGAGGGAGACCTAAAACCAGGAGACAGAGATGGAGGGCTGGCCAGAAGCCAGGGAAATAAATACAGAGGGGTGGGAACTGCAGGAAGCGCTGCGATCTGGGGACTCCGAAGGAGAGAAGTTGGGGTTGCCAGGCCTTTCCTCCTGCACAGAGGGGGGAGGGGACAGGTGACCTGGGCCCTGGACCCCTCACTCTGGAGTGTGTAAGGGTGCTCTTTCCTACCCGGGGCAAATGGAGTGGGGGCTGGGGGTGTCCCTCCCTGGGTCAGCCCCAGAGCCAAGATGGGAGGATGCAGTGGTACAGAAAGTCCCTGGCCTTGGTCGCTCGTGTCCGGCTGGCAGGAGGGGGAGAGCCGGCCGATGCCTGTCAGCTTAGGACAGCGGCCACTGCGGGGGCGTCCAACGCCCCGCTCTCCCCCTCCCCACGCTTGGTGGCTCTTTCCCCTCCAATAATCCGGACTGGGGGGCTTCTTCCTCTGTCCTCAAGATTCCAGACGTTGTTCCCCCACCGCGTCCACCCTCAGCCCTGGTGAATAAGAGGAAGTCGATGTCAGGTCCTCAGGCCGCTGCTGGGGAAGCCCGCGGGATCCGGTCGCCGGGACACCGGGCTCCAGCTCCCCGGCTCCCGCTGCTCCGCCCCACTCCTGCGCCTGCGCGGGCGTCCGTTTGCTACGCAAACTGCGTAGCAGCGCGCGGGGACTCCGAGGTCGTGCGCCGCGCCCGGCGTGCGGCTCTTTGAGAATGGGCGCAAGGTGCGCCGCCGGCGGGCGTCCGGGGTTACGGATGGCCGCGGGTGTCCGAGAGGCGGAGACGGGGCCGCACGCAGCCAGAACCCGGGTTACTCGTGCCCTAAACCGCCAGCTCTTAATGTTTTGCGGGGGACCATTATTCCTCAAGCTTCAGATCCCCAAGTCTACATCGGAATCGGCGTGCCCATGTGGGGGCGGCAACGACTTCCCCTCCCAGGGTCGCTGAAGGAAACTTCCGCCCACAACCAAGATGGCGCCCGGGCCCCGCCCCCTAGCTTGTATCTGCAAGCCCCGCGCTCCGGCCTGCGGCCGCTTGCGCACACCTTTCCCGACAGCCCAGCCCCCGAAAGCCCCGCGGCTCGCCCTCCTGGGTGCCCTTGTCCCTTCTCCTGCACCCAGGCGGCCATCCTGCCTGGGAGGAGCTCCCGAGATGGCGCGGTGGGTTGTCCCCGAGTCGGGCAGCGCAAGGCCTCCACGACCAGGAGGAAGGAGCGGGCCTCCCCATCCGGATCACTCGGTCTAGGGAGCGCAAAAACCATCTCCACGACCATTGCACCTGACGGCCGGGCTTCAGTGAGCAGCTCTACAAGTGCTTTCGTCCATAGCAATCACTGAGCTGTTTACAGAGTTTGCACCAACTCCCCAGGGAGGTGTCATTAGCCCCATTCTGCAGGAGGGAATTCGGGCCCAGAGAAGCTGGAAGATTTAGCAGCCGAAGCAGGCCTTCAGGATCCACATGGGAACCCCAAAGCAGCCTTCGCTGGCTCCTGCACACGCCCTAGGCGTGAGGAAGTCCGATCCCGGAATCCGGAGCTTGGGGAGCGACGCGGGAGGAAGGCGGTGGAGACCAGCAGGTCGACTGCAGGGGTGGGACCTGGCTTGGGGTGGCCCCGCCCCCAGGCCGACCCGGGATTTACTTCGAGAACTGATTGGGTCAGATCTATGACAGTTCCCGTCGCCCAGGAAACTAAGACCGGGCACCCTTAGAACTAGAGGGAGGAGGCAGGCCCGGGCCAGGGGCCTCGAGATCGGGCTTAGGGTGAGACCTATTCGCGGTCATAACGGGCAAGCGGGACGCACCAGAGCCTGGACAGAACTCTAAAGAGAGATTTAGTATCTCGGGGACAGCTTGTGTTCTCTACCAGGCCAGACCCAGCAGACAGATGAGGATTTGGGAAGACTGGCGGGCCTGTGGGGGGAGTGGGCGTGGGGGAGTGGGAAGGGGTGCTCTACCTTGCTTCTCATTATCGCTGTTTGCTTAGCTGTGCCCTGAGTACTTCTTACCGTGTCTCTACAGCCCAGAGTATGTTCCAGATCCCAGAGTTTGAGCCCAGTGAGCAGGAAGACTCCAGTACTGCAGGTAGGGGCCTGGGTCCTAGCCTCACTGGGGACCAGTCAGGTCCCTGCCTGGCCCCAGCTCTCCTGGGGAGCATTGGACACCAACAGGGACAGGCAGCCAACAGCAGTCATCATGGAGGTAGGTTCCCACCATCCCATCATCATCACCTGCCTTCCCCTTGTCCCCCAGTCAGCCTCTTGCATTCCTGCTGCAGCCATACTTTGAAGATTCTGGAGGAAGTCCCAGAGAGCTCTGAGCCTCAAATTTCCTCTTCTAGGGGAGCCAGCTATCACCACCTTTGTTTATTTTTTTCTTCTTCTTTTTCTTTTTCTTTTTTGTCGCTGTTGTTTTGTTGGGGTTTTTTGTTTGGTTGGTTTGGTTTGGTATTGGTGTTTTTGAGACTGGGTTTCTCTGTGCTACAGCCATGGCTGTTCTGGCCTTGAACTTACAGAGACCCATCAGCTTCTGCCTCCCGAGTGCGTGCACCACCACTACCTGGTTTATCACTGCCTTTGGAAGACCACTGGGTTAATGCACAGAAATGTGTGGCGCCCTTAATGATCAAGCTGCTTCATTCACTGAATGCTCACAGCAGATTCCCTTATTCTGACCCCAGGGTAGACATCAGTGGGAGGCAAGAAGATCCCCAAAGAGTAAGTGACTTTTCTCAGGTCACCCCCAGAAGTAGTGCAGGAAGACTTCTCAGTTTCTAGGTACCTGTTCTTCCTGGGTTAGGGCCTTCCAGTGGCCATCAAGTTATTTCTTTTTGTTTGGTTGGTTGGTTGGTTTTGGTTTGGTTTGGGTTTTTCCGAGACAGCATTTCTTTGTGTGGCCTTGGTCTACAAGAAACTTGCTCTGTAGACCAGACTAGCCTCAAACTTGGAGAAACACCTGCTTCTGCCTCCCAAGTACTGGTATTAAAGGTGTGCACCACAGCCTCCCAGACAGTAGGTTCTTTCTTATCCACTGGATCACCCACAGCAGAACTGTCCTTGCACAGACGAGACAGGCAGGTGACCTAAGTGACAAACAGAAGACCAGTGTGAGGACCAAAGTGGAAGGAGAGCCATTGGTCGATAGTGGATATTTCTCTGTATTCTCCACTCCCCATGGTTGACCCTCACAGACATCTGAACTTAACCAGGATGTCACTCCCTTGGTGGAGCTTAAATGGCCCCATTCCCTTTTTGATGCAAGGACTCGCCTATCTCAGGCTGCCTCAAACTTGCAGAACAATTGAGACTGACCTTGAACTTCAGATCCTCCTGCCTCTACCTCCTAAGTTCGCTATCAGAGGTGGGCCAACATGCCTGGCATTCCGTGCTTTTAAAATATATATGTATATGTATATATATATATATATATGTAAGTTCAAGTGTACATACCTTGAAGTCCAGAAGAGGGGGTTGGACCCCCTAGAGCTGCAATAGATGGCTGTGAGCTTCGCCCCACCCCTACCCCAGTGGTTGCTGGGAACTGAACTCACATCCTCTGCTAGGGCAGTAAATGCTAAGCCACTGAGCCATCTCTCCAGCCCACCACACTTTTTTTAAGCTCCAGATTACTTGCTTACTCTTTTTCTTCTCCTGTCCATTTTCTGCCCTTGCCGGGTAGAGAGCAGAACCTGGGACTTTGGAGTGACTGATGAGATTTACCAAGGTAGTCAGGGTGGCCTTAGCAGGGGCTGACCTCCTCAGTGAAGCTGAGCCTTAGCTGTTCTGATGCCTGTGCTTCAGGCCGAGAGAAGAGGGGGTTAGGAGGACCCAGGACAAGAATTGCTTCCAAGTGGGGAGAGGTTAAGAAGGGTAAGCAAAGCCCTGTCTGGTTCATCTGAGCAGGTCTTTGAAAGCTATGGTAAGAAAAATTTTGACTGGACTCCTGGGAAGATTTTTTTTTTTTCCTTCTTACTGCCCTGGGGATGGAACCTAGAGCCTTTGCACATTCTGAGCAAGTGCTTTTCTACTGAGCCACATCCCCAGGCCTGAGAGTGGAGTGGGAATAGTGACAGCGGGAGTGGGGTGGGGAGAAGAGAGCTGTGAAGAAGGGCACCCAGCACCCTTGAAAGTTAGGAGAGGGCTGGAGAGATGGCTCAGCGGTTAAGAGCACCGTCTGCTCTTCCAGAGGACCCAGGTTCTATTCCCAGCACCCACATGGCAGCTAACAACTGTCTGTAGTTCCAGTTCCAGGCAAACACCAAGGCAAATAAATAAATAAATAAAGTTTTTTTTTTTTTTT
>PVIH01017365.1:0-42111 GCA_004025045.1 Sigmodon hispidus | reverse complement strand
CCCTAGCCTCTTACGTCTCCCCTTCTGATTGGTTGCAGACTCTCGCCTGACATGACGCAGGGTCAGAGGGCTTGGCTCACAGAGTGGAAACTTACCGGGGGACATGCGCAGAAGCGTTGTTTATCGCCTCGGCCGCGCCTTGGTACCGGAAACCGGCACCGTCTTTCCTGCTTGACCGGGCTCCCGGCTCCCTACATCTTACCACTACTGAGTATGAACTAGGATGCCTTTCACTTAGAAAGACTACCAAGAAATCTATTTCCTGGCTAGTTCCTGCTTCCAGTGGCCTTACCAAACTCCCAGAATAGTTACAGCTCAATATCCAGTATTCCTTCTAATAGGCATTCCCAACATGGACTGGATCTCCCCTCCTCCACCTTTTTTTTTGATATTCCATTTCTACCTTGTGGCAATATGAGAGCTACATGCTTTAAAATTTTACTAATTATTCTTGATTTTTAATAGGCATATTTAATTATATAATCTTAAATATATCTAAATCACTTAATATGTGTAGTCTCTCTGAAACACATTGAAAGTACAATGTTTAACAGCATAATAACTAGCATCCCTCCATGTTTTTTTCTAGTATCTAGAGCAGAAGTGTAAAAAATTAAGTAATAATGTTTTATTGAAATGCAGATCTATATACTAATTTATATACTGTCCTTTTATGCTTTTGGCTATCAGTGACAGAGTTGAAGAGCTGTGACCAAAAATTTAGGTTGAGCATCCTTTATACTTGGAGGCAGAGTGTTTTAAATTTCACTATTCTCAGGTTTTGTAATATCTGCATGTATAGTGTTAGTTATACTAAAGATGGGGCTCAAGTTTAAAATCTAAAAATAAAATTTATTATATATATACTATGATATATATAAAGGAAATATATATATATATTTCCTTTATATATACTATGATATATATAAAGGAAATATATATATATATTTCCTTTAGTTCTGAGGATTGAACCTAGAATCTTGAACATGCTAGACCACTGATCTATTGTTAGACACACACATACACACACATCCTGAAAGTAATTTGTATTAGTCAGTTTTCTGTAACTGTAATGAAATGAAATGTCAAAGAGAATTAATTTTGAAAAAAAGCACATTTGTATTCATTGGGCATGTATTTTGTTGCTATTTATTTATTTGTTCTCTTTTGAGTTTTCACTTGTTCTTGAGACATTTTTAAAAATCCCAGAATGACTGGAACTTTATGCACAACTTAGGCTGACCTTGAACTTCTAACCTTTCTACCCTCACCTGGGTATTCTAGGCTGGGATTATAGGTAGGGACCACAATGCCTGGATTATGCCACTATGCTGTGTATCAAGAATCAGTGCATGCTAGGCAGGCACTGTACCTCTGAACCACCAGCAAAATTGCTTCATAGATTTTACCCGGAATAGCACCACTGGCTCCTGTGAAGTTAGAGATGCACCTCTTGACCTTGACCTTGGTCTGCCTACTGAACCACATATTTTCTGCTGGAGTCCAGCAACCTTGTCTTTCATGGGTCCTCTAGTGGTTATTCTGAGGCACACTCAAGTCTGAGAGACCACCACAGGGGTAATTCATCAGTGATCTGTTCTTCATCCTTGTTTCAAGGAGAGGAACTTTCATGCAAATCGGCTTCAACTTTTGGTCAGTGAGCATGGGGCCCATCTCCCATTTCAATAGTAGCTCTCACTCTCAGGCTCAGAGGTTTATGTATGTGTTCTAGTTCTGGCCTATAAATTGGTTCATCTTGGTTTTCTATCAGCTGACTTCTAGTTGGCTTCTCCTTTTTATGTTTTGAGGCAGAGGAAATGTGCTGAAACTTGAATTTAGAATCATGGTAGAGAAAGCTAAAAGCATATTGTTATATTCACTTCTTGTGTTAAACAGGCATAACACAGCCTTGTCTATTGTACCCTCCGAATGGGTCACCAAAGCATCAGCAGCATGGACCATGCATACTTCCATAAAGTTTGTAACCTGGGGAGAGGAGCCCAGCCCTCTGAACCTCAGTTAGTAGGTCCACAGAAGGAGAAGCAGAACTACTGGACGCACGAACACTGTGCTGTACCAGCGCTCAAGATGCAGTCTCCTCCCCTCTAGATCTAGAACAAATGTTAGGTTGAATGTTAACTTTGTTAAGATGTACACAACCTGGTTTCTGAATTTTTTTTTATTAATGTCCCATTTGTCCAAATTACATTTATGGCAACTCTTGATCAGCAAAAATAATGCTATTCTAAAATAGACATATGAAGAATTTCATCTCATGCTACCAAAAAACAAGACCCATTTGCCTCACTTTCCCATCATGAATGGGTCTATTTGCCTCAGCCCCATGTCTGGAGGACTGGAGTCAGAGTTAGTTATTCTTCTCATTGTTGTGATAAAAATGTTCAACAGAATAGCTTAACAGCAGAAATATTCATTCTAGCTCATAGTTTCAGAGTGCTGCATTCACGGTCACTTAGTTTCCAAGTTCTTTATCCTCATAGTGGACAAGAGCAAAGGCAGAAACACAGAAGGGGACCGAGAATCAGTTAAAGGCTCTCCCTCTGCAGCCTACTTCCTTGATCCCCACTTCCTTCTGTCCCCAGAATCTCCCAAAACAGAGCTGACTAGGGACCAACAGTTCAACATACATGCCCATGGGAGACATTCCATGTTCAAACCATAGCAGAGTCATGAACAATCCGTGCAATACAAGTGAGTAGCCAGATTCCCAAACTAAAGCCTTGCACAAATTCCCCAAGGCTGATAAGGAGAGTCACTGATAGAACAGCAGGGACCCTGATAACAGCGAAGCTGTCCTGCACCAACCACTGTGCTTCTGCTTTCACAAATCACATAGAAGCTTCCAGAAAAGCTAAGTCCATTTGTCGAAACTCAGCCAAACAGTTACAGATCCAACACTTCCACCAAGCATCATTGACCAGACAGTTAACCTCCAGGGAATCCAAAGACTGGAGGGATGACGTCCTCCTTAGTCAGCCTTTTGGATCTAAGCTACTTCATTCTGCAGCTCAGATCATCCCCAGCCATCGGATCCCATTAGAGTCTATCCAGGTTCAAGTTTACAACAGTTCCCCAGGATTCTGGATGAATGGTTCCCTCAGGCACAATCAGTGTGCCCCTCAGAATGCTACCCAGTGGAAATGTATGGCTATCTTGATGAGTATCTGTCTTGACTGCTGGTTGCCTGTTCCTGAGTATTTTAAGCTTCTCTGTTCTTTTCTCTGTTGTGGGTCTGTCACTGCCTAGCCTTCTCTTTGACTGATCCTGTCTGTTTCTGTCACTCTTGTTCCTCTTTCTTTAGCAAAATTGCTTTCACAAGGCAGTGACAAGTCCTACCTGCAGTAGAACTACTAGTTTTGAAAGGGACAAGGATTTTATAGATAGAAAATCCTTCATTTCCACCAATTCTTGATTTCTTTCCCCTCAGGCAGTTTCCTTCCTGAGGAATGTTTGTCTACACTAGGAACAAAGGTGGCTTAGAGGCTCCAACCCTGTGGGTAGTAGTCTAGATGACAAGATTAGGACGGGGGGGGGGGGGGATGCAGGAGAGACACAGAGCTGTACTGTGGGCAAGGTCATCAGCATTCTAGGTCCCACAGAAGACACTAAAGTCTCCAGCTGGGATGATTCCAACTTGTATTGACTCAAAAATTGCTGTGATTTTGGTCTAAATAACAACACAAAGAGTGGGTTTTTGGAAGAAAAGCAATTCTGATTCCAACCTTCAGAGAAGCTCCAGGCTTCCACTCCCAGAAAGAGGCAGGAAAATGGGAGATGATGACTCTTTAGTTGGGCATAAATGAAGGCAGCTGACTGGAAGACCATTTCTCCCTTTACCCAAAGCTGGAATGCATTGACATTAATGAGATCTCTATGCTGCCCAATGTGGATGCTGATCACAGTTACAGCATGCATCTGCTGCCTGGTCCAGCACTCACTCATTCATCCCTTCACACCTATGGCTAGAAAGTAGTAGAGGATCTGGAGCCTGAGGTATACAGAGAATGTGATCATGGACTTGATATGAGCTGGCATTTTGGTTGTCTTTAACTACATGCTGTAGAATTCAAGGTGAAGTACATGGGTAGACTGATCCTGCCTTCATCCTGGAGAAACATCCTTCCTTCCATCCCCTGTTGTCCTGTCTGTGAAGATTTTTCCTGGGAGGCACACTGAGATTCTGAAAAGTCACGTGCATTTCCTGCGAGGTCACCAGGAGGAGGGAACACTGCCAGGAAGGAATGGAGCGGAACTAACCATTCCCACTTCTGCATCTTCAGATGAGTGTAAATTGTAATCGTGTTCATTTTGGAAATGATGCATGAGGACAGACCAAAAGTAAGAAACAGACAGGAGGGGAACAGCATCTACGTGTTTTTCTCTATCCCATAAGCATGTACTGAGCATCTACAATGAGTCTGGAAACTTTCTGGGCACTGCAGAATTATGGCTGAGAAGACAGCAGTATCTCATTTGTGTCTATTCCTTCTTCAATCATCGCCCAGCAGTTTCTTTTAATCTTATTCAAATTAGCAAGTATTAATTATACAGATTCCTGAGTTCCTTTGTGACATTTCTATACTTGTGAATTTTGTGCATTGAATGATTATGTCTACTGACCCTTCCTCTCTCCCTCATTCCTCTTCCTCCTGAATCACTTCCTAGTCCCTATATTATCACCTTTTTCCAGATCATGTTCCCACATAGGAGGAAAAGCATATGTGATACTCATCTTCCTGTGATTGATTTATTTTATGTAAAAGGATGTCTTTCAATCCCCCATACTTTCTGAAATGACATGGTCTCATTCTTCTCTATGGCTGGATAGGCATCACTGTTCTTTATTTATTCATCTATTGATGGACACCTAGACGTGTCCCATAAATTTGACTATTGTGAAAAAATATACAGTGTGTTGTATCTGTGTTGTGTATAGTTTTGTTTCCTTCAAATACAACCAAAATTGGTAGAGTTGAATCTTACACTATTTATAATTTTGGTTTAGGGACCTGTGCTGGCTAGTTTTATTTCAACTTGGCACAAGCTAGAGTCATTTGGGAAGGGAAAATCCAACTGAGAAAACCCTCCACCAGACTGACTTGGAGTGAATGTCTTGATTAATGATTGATGTGGGTGACTCATAACATGGAGTGGGACAATGCCACCTGGGCAGATGGTCCTGATTTGTATAAGGAACTACGCAGAGCAAGCCAATAGGCAGCCCTTTTTCATGGCTTCTGCCTCAGTTTCTGCTTCCAGGTTCCTACCTTGAGTTCCGGCCATGACTTCCATGGATGATGGACTGCAAGCTGTAAGGTGAAATAAATCCTCTCTTCCCCAATTTGCTTTTGACCATCATGTTTTATCACAGCAATAGAAACCATAGCTAAGATGGAGGGTGTTTGGGGGCCCCTTAATACTGTTTTCTAGAATGACTATACTAGGTTACATTCCCACACAATGACCTGGGGGATGATTCTGAGATCATGATAACTTGTGTCTCCATCCTCTCCTTCTAGAAGTTAGTGCTGGCTACACCAATGCTTTAGTAGAGGCTCTCCTGACTGTTTCCTTATATTGACAGTTGCTCTCCATGACTCTAGCCATAAGCCTTTCAACATGTCTTCTCTCATTAGGGTGGCCTGAGTGATCTTTCTCAGACAGCTCTAATTGTATTGCCCATTGGCTTAGAAACCCTGGAAGATCCCATCATGTCTGTGCTAGAGGACAGGCTTGAGATTCCTTTGGCTCGGCTTTTGAGTCTGACCTCACCCTCAAACCCAGCAGTCATCTGTCAGAGCTCCATTCCCTGTTTAAGGTCTAGCAGAATGCTAGATCGTCTGCATTTGGCTGTCAAAGAGCAAACTGGACTTTTCTCATGTGTACAGTGTGGTTGGTTGATACCTGTGGAGCTGGACACAATTCAACTGTGTACTTGCTATGTGACCCTGAACAGGGACCCAAACCTTTACATTTTGCTCATCCTGCTACCTTGTATTAAGTTTAAGATTTAATTTTTATTTGTGTGTGTGTGTGTGTGTGTGTGTGTGTGTGTGTGTGTGTGTGTGTGTGCATCTGCATGGGGATGCTGTCAAGAGTCTAAAAAAACGCTATAGGATCCCTACAGCTAGAGTTACAGGTGTTTGTGAGCTGCCCACATAGGTTCTAGGAATTGAACTCTGGTGCTTTGCCTTCCAAACCTGTCCTTAACCACTGAGCCATTTTTCAGTCCTAATGTTTTTATC
This sequence comes from Sigmodon hispidus, assembly GCA_004025045.1. Classification (NCBI taxonomy): domain Eukaryota; kingdom Metazoa; phylum Chordata; class Mammalia; order Rodentia; family Cricetidae; genus Sigmodon; species Sigmodon hispidus. The sequence continues at coordinate 35,845 of PVIH01017365.1, read as the reverse complement.
TCTGTCAAATGAGATAAATGACATTCCTGCTCATAAGATGACAGTAATTATAAATAAAATGAGCTGCATAAAGAATAACATTTTTCACACTGGTTGTGCGTAGTAGGTCATTGTTGGTCTGTGCCAAGTGTCTACTGTGTTCAAGCACAGATGTGTATAAGACAGACTGCACTCCTCAAGGAAGGTCTAGCAGACTTATGTAGTTGTTCATAAAATAGCTGGTAGTTTGCTGTGAACAATGATCACTGTAATATAGGATTCTAGAATTTATTAGTTCCAGCTAACAGTTTGTACTCTTTAGCTAACCTCCTACTAAAGACACACTAGCATTTAGTATCATCATTCTAATTGTATCTTTTAACATCTATGTTGTAAGCAAAATGCAGAATTTGTCTTTCTGTATGTGACCTGCATCACTTGACATAATGTTCTCTAATTCCATCTATTCTGCTATGTAAAATCATTTTTTTATTATTGAATAATACTTTGATGTGTGTGTGTGTGAGTGTGTGTGTGTAGACTATAACTTCTTTATCCAGTTATCCATTACTGGACATATAAGTGGGCTTTACACCTTAGCTATTATAAATAATGTAGGAACATATACAGATATATACAGATGTGCAGGTGTTTCTTTGATGAGCTGATACCGTTTCATATGTAGCTTCTTGAGAAACACCCACAGCATTTCCCCATTGTCTAAATTATAAACTACAGTTATCAGAGAAGCACAGTGTGAGTATGACAGCAGATACCCATAGAACAGATGAGAGCATCCAGAAGTAACCTGTGAATTCATAGCCAGATGATTCTCCATAAAGACATGGCAAGCCTGGAGAAGGGCAGCCTCATCAGTACATGCTTTTGGGAAAGATTGATATCCACATGTGGATGAGACTAATTTGTTTTCTATCTCTCACAATGCACAGAAATCAACTCTGAATAGATCAAAGGTCTAGTGTAAGACTCGAAATTATACCAGGAGAACACAGGGGAGGTATCTCTAGACATTAATGTAGAGGATACTTTTTAGTAAAGATCCCTGAAGTGCAGGAAGCCAAAGCAACCTTGGGAAGGTGGGGTTCTATCAACCCGAGAAGCCTCTGCACAGCAAAGGAAACAGAAGAGTAAAAGAGGAAGCTACCGAATTGGAAAAGCTTCACAAACTCCCCATCTGACAGAAGATTAATATCCACAATCCACAAGAGATGGAAGGTACTCAGCAGCAAAAAGAAATCCAATTTATAAGTGGGTAATGAGATAGAGTTTCCAAAGAAGAAATGCAAATGACCAGCAAATCTATGATAAAAAAATAATGAAAAACAAACAAAAAAACCCCACCTCCACTGGGAATCAAGCTCAAGTGCCTTTACTGAATGGCCAATTTTGCTGGCCCTTGTTTTTCTTATTGCTCCATTTGTACCTTCTTTACATTTGGAATATTGGAGTTGCTTGCAAAGAACAAAAATCCCAAATGTGAGGCATCCACAGGCCTGCACAGTGCCACAAGGTGCTGAGTGGGTAGGTACCATTGTGATGAGCAGGTATATGGTGGCAAAGGTAGGTACCATTGTGATGAGCAGGTATATGGTGGTGAAACAGGAGAAAAAGAGAGGCGGTAGAGTTCATGTGCTGTGGTAAGAGGCAGGGCTGAAGAGGTGAGTGTAGTGAGGAACAGGCTGATGTGGGTGGTCTGCTGGCCACCTGGGACTAGGGTGATGTCTGGTCCTGGGTTTCTCCCTAAGGCCATGTTGGGGTCTATGGCCCTACTGCAGCTGAGGTCAATGTTACCACCAAGGGCACAGGATGCCCGGGATCTGAGCTACCACCACATCTGGGTCCATGGTCCTACAGCAACCAGAGCCTGAGTTTATGTCTGTTTCCCATGTTGCCACCAAAGGGCCATGCATATGCCTGGGATCTGGTCAATCACCTGAGACAATATTAGTGTTCAAAAGCCAGGCTGCCTCCTGAGCCATACTGATCTGGGTAGCCTGTGCTGTCACTGGGGCTATGACACTTCATGGATGAGGGGCAGATATGGGGTGCATGATACAAAATTCTCCAAGAATCAATAAAGAATTATGTTATTAAAAAATAGCAAATTCTGCAACATTAAAAACAGAGGTTTCTGTGAGTCAGTCAGAGGCCTAGAAGAGGGGCATCTGTTCAGTGATGCCACTCAGGGCTTAGTGTCCTCAGCTCTCTTCTCTGCCACCCATGTGTGTAGGTGGAAGGCTGGCTGTGCCCTGAATACAGATGGCTGCTGTACCTCAAGGCCACATGTCCTGGAAGGACAAATGGGCACAGGACTTTCTGCTGATGAAGTTGTCCTTTTTGACCCCAGAAGGCAAGTTCTTTCCAGAGGTCCCACTGACCAGACTGTTCCCATGGCTACCACTTTCCACAAGATAATGGAAAGACATAGATATTTTTGTCCAGATACGTTGTCCCTTTGAATTAAATCACGGTTTTGAGTCCATGCAAGAATTGGAAGGCAATTATCAGAGTCCATCATGATCCTTTTTTACTTGGTGTTAAATTTATAAAGCAACTCTACTCAACCCTAAACCAATCCGATGATTCAATTGGAAACATGATTTGGGCAAGGGTTTTTTTATTATTTTTGTTATTATTAAATACACTTTATTCTTAAGAACAGTTTGAGATTCAGAGAAAACTCATGAAGATGGTAAAATTTCTGCTCCCAACAAAACCCAGCTTTTGTTAGTAATGGTTTACATCACAGTGAACTTGTTATAATGAGTCAGTATTGATGCAGATCTTAGATCTGTAATTCATTAATATTTCCTTAGTTTTTACCTAATATCTTGTTTCTGTCCTTATGTCCCTCATGGGACACTGTATTGCACGGGTTGGTCTTTAGGTTCCCCTTGGCGGTCAGTTTCTCAGGCTTCCTTTGGATTGGTACTTTGGCAGTGTGTGTGTGTGTGTGTGTGTGTGTGTGTGTGTGTGTGTCTTTGTGTGTGTGTTCATGTATATGGATGTGTGTGTGGGCACACTCAACGTTTCCATGCAAGGGTACACACATCACGAGGAGGCCTGAGGACAGTTTAAAATGTCACATGTCCTACCGAGCTCCTAGGACCTGATTTCCTCTCCTGTCCTCAGCACTGGTGTTACATACACTCACACACAGCTTTCACGTGAGTGTGGGGGATCTGCACTCAGACCCTCATGCTGATGCTGCAAGCATGTTACCAACTGAGCCATCACTCTGGCTCTGCCTTATTTTCTGAAGCAGAGTCTCTCACAGGTCTGGAGTTCACCAATTAGGTTAGGCAGACTAATTAGCCCTGCAGATCTGTCTTTCCCCAGCTTCCTAGTGCTGGAATTGTAAGCATGTACATGTCTGAGTTATTTTATTTGTTTGTTTTTTTTTTAACATAGGCTCTGGGGATTAAATTCAACTCCTCACACTTAAAAAGCAAGCAGTTTATTGACTAAGCCATCTACTCAGTCTCATCTTGACCATTTTGAGGAGTTCTACCAGGTGTATCCAGCCTTTTAAAAGCAATGTGAGATGATGGCATTATCATCTAAAAAGCTTACACTTTAAGAACTGCACACTTGAGTTCCAAAAGCAATTGCAAAAACATGTCCCCCAGGTTGCACATGCCTGATAAACCATTGGTAGGATGCCATTCCATAGGGCCTATCTGTTGATTCTCACTGGGATTATGGTTCAGTGGGAATAAGACCAGAAAGGTAATGTACCATTGTTATCATTTCATATTAAGAGTTATGTCAACATGACTTACCTGGCTGACATTGGCCATAGTCACCCATCTGAGTAGAATTTATTAAGCTCTACACCATAAAGACACTTTTTATCTCCTCTTTCTACTCTATACTCTTTGAGAGGCAATCACCATGTGAAGCCCACAATTATGGAGCAGAGGAATACTCTACTGAAGGCAGAATATCCACAGAAATAACTAGGAATTCTCATGCACATGAACCCATCTCTTCTTCATTTAAGGAAATGTATGAACATATTCTTTCAATCATATTACTATGTCAATACAGACTCATGAATATTCATTTTATAGTGTGGTTGTTGATAAAATATTCCTTTACTTTCTTCCCCTAAATTCTTCCAACTTTGTCCATGGAGAAACCATTTAGTTATCTCTCTGTGACATACATACCCTCACCAGTGTGCATGCATGTGTGTGCATGCATGGGTGTGCATGTGATTTTCTGACACTTCATTATGCTTTCAGCTTTTCTTGTATGCATCATACCTCAATCCTAGAATGAGCCATTTCTCAAAGGAACTGTGCATATTTTATTAGAAAAATACCCTGAAATCCAAGATCTGGGCCTTGGATGAGTTCATTGTGGGCAGTCATCTTTAATTACAGACTTAAGACTTCCTTCCCTGTCTCTCAAATGAATAATTACCTTTCTCTTATTCCCACCTCCGGTTTCTTTCTCACTGAGTCTGCCCACACAGAACTGAGATCAACAGGCATGCTAGACTCAAAAGTTTAGATGCAAAGACAGGAACATAAAAGTTATGTCTTAAGAGGAACTTGGGCTCATAACTGTTCAATGTCAGAAATGTAGGTAGCTGGAACTTTCAGGTTCCCAAGCCTCTAAGAGGAAATGGATCTGGTCAGAGGCAGGCAGGCCATTAGTGGCTGAACCATGATCAAACCACAAACCTACACTTTTCCCTATCACCCTCTGCTCTAAGACATTGTTCTCTGCATCCCATTGTTTCCTCCATCCTTGAGGTTGATACTGATTTGACCACTGCCTCAGTGTGGTGAGACTCTTACCAGGGAAAAATATGGGAATTTCCTTTTGCTGAGGACCAAGTTAGATGTTGACCTTCTGTAATAAATTTTCAGAGTCATGTAAACAGAAACAGCAGAGATATGAGACATCAATGTCCTGCCACGCTTAAGAAAGGAGACAGGACATCACTCTAGAAATGATGCTGATGATAAGTGTGCCCTTGGATGCCAGCTACCTGTCACTATGCTAGAGGAGCCCTGTTGGCTTGGGATGCGAGGCTATTTGGATGGTTTTGTTTTCTGATGCAACTTCTGTTGATTTCCTTACCTCCCTTTTTCTCTGCCTTTCCCCCCTCCCTCTTGGGAGCAATTTATATGTCTCTGGCTCCTTTTAGGCGGGGACAGAGTGCTAATTAGCTGTCTGATTCATCCCAGGCCACCTGTCACATGTCACTTGGCAATAAGACCAGACTGGGCGTGGCCCCAAGCCCTCTAGGGCAGGCAAGTGTCCCCAGGAGTCTGGACAGTCCCTGTGTGACGTGAGACAATGATTGTGTACCACAGTAAATGAGAAAGAAAGTTGTGCCTAGTGCTCCATTTGCTTGATACCAGGCACATCAGTGATTACAGGGAAGGCCATGTCTGCAGACTCGGAGGACTTTTTAACTTATTTCTCCCCTCCAAATGAAATTCATTCCCACTGCATTTACCATTAGAACTCACAGGCATTCCGATCCCCAGGAGAAGTCCCATCAAAAAAAACACTAGGCAAGAGTGGTCTGTGCTATTAATGGAAACCCCTTCCTCCCCATCTTCTCTGTATCCACCAGGCCTAATCAGGCTTCAGTGCCTGCTCCCTGCATAAACCTGGTCCCATTGAGGTTCCACCAACTTCATTGCCAGATGCTCTGACACTGACTGAATGTGTCAGCACCAGCCTCTTTCTTGACTCCTCTCTCCCCAGTCTTGAGGATGCTCAGCTTTCCTTCTGTCCTTGGCTGTTTCTTCCCAGCCTTTTTTTCTTCAGTGTCTGCTCCTCTGATGGACCCCCTCTTCAATTCCTCCTCCTCTCCTTCTGTCTTAATGAGATTTCTCAGGCCCCACGGCTCAGTTCCATCTACAGAGAGAAGGCTACTTAACCTTTTCTTGTGTCCAAATCCAAAATGGCCATCTACTTGGTATCTCTGCTGGGAGAATAAGCCCCAGGCTTGGCAACCTCTAATAAAATGTGGGTAATTACACTAATCATCGTTAAATTAATTTAAATATTGTAACTAGGTCCTAGGTAACCTTCTGCTTTTTAATCATTTCTCTGGTTTGCTTCTTACTTCTTAGGTTTCCTGCTTGATTAGTAAATAATATTAACAGCATCCTTAGCAACAGTAACCAACTGCTGTGAACTTCTTACTATGTACCAGGCCCCGATAGGCAGTGCTCCATGTGAGAACCATACTGTCCCATGGAGAAGATTCTTTTGATTCCCATGTTTGAAACTTGGAACTTTCAGGCTTAGGAATATGAAAGGCCTTTGAATTTCAAGTCTCCAGAGGCAGAATTATTTTTTGACTGCAGACTATAAATTCTTAAACTGGTTCCCTCACTAATCAATTCTTCACATGAACCCATGTAGTCACTGCAAATGATTGTGTACCCCAATCTCAGTATGAATACCAGTGGTGCTGACCCCCACAGGCCTGCTGTGTCATTTGATCCCTGAGAATCAGGTAGGGGTCTTCAAACATGTCATAGATTATGGATGCTGGATGGTCTATAGAAGACTGATTGCTTCCCAGACTGACAGAGCCAATATGTGCTGAGGAGAAGGAATCATTACTAACTAGGAAAAGCCTGGGTCTCCAACATGCTGGTCTAGTAAATCTCCACAATAGCCACCCAGGTCTGTATAGGAAGCCACAATGTGTTCCCCTTAAGTGAGGCCAGAGACCATAGAGTGCAGTGAGGCCTTAGGCTGAGCTAGGTGCCTCCTTTACAGATCTTGAGGAGAATGACTAACTACATTGTCGTTTTCTTGACATGATTAGCAGTTTTATTTATGTCACAGATGTGAACTCTGACTTTATAAGGTGCTGTCTGAGGAAACAGAAGGGTCTAAGTATGGTGGTTTCTAATGTGAGTTCCTTGGAACCCAAGAGCCTTCAGACCTAGAAAAGCTTAGACCTCCAACAAGAGTGTCCCTGATGCACAAACATTTATGCTGGAGCTTCCCATGATAGCCTATTCATCAATAAGGAAGAATTTTAATTTTTAGTAAAACTTAATGAGCATAAATGGCAATAATATCTAATGCCAGGGAAACTTGAGTTGGCCTTCCATTCTGAGACAAGGTACCATCGCTCATCTTCCTCTTAGCACTCAGTAACACGTGAGCAGCTGTGCCTGTTTCTCTGGGTCACATAGTGAGACTTAAATGCACAGTGTATGAGCAGATGTAACAGAGATTCCCACAGAACAAAAAGAATGTCTTCCTGTCTTTCCATCATGACATGCTGACTACTATTCTAACCCATCAGAAAAGTACTAACCAGAGAATGCTCCTAACTAGAAGTTTCTATAGTTTCTCTATCAGTTTAGTAAGAAGAACCCATGAGCTCTAGTAATCTCCAAAGCATTTGACCACCTCAAAGTAGACATCATAAAGTTCTTCCTCTGTTCTACTCAGCACCTGGCTCTTCAGGGCATCATAGAGGGCCTCAGATATGCACGTGGAACATACCAGCTCAGGAAGTGGGATTCTAAGCTCCCCAGCACCTACAGCTCCACACTCAGAATCATCTGAGAACAGCCATCAGACATGAACGCTTGACAGCCAGAAGAGGAAAAAACTGATCTTGGGAAAAGAGGGAGCCAGAGTAGTTCAGAGCAGCAGCAGATGCTCCCACCAGATGACAGTCTGTGGTCTCTGCTAAAGGAACAGGCATGGAGGGGCCTTTTGAAAAATGCTCACTAAAAATGATGGAATTTATAAAGAAATCATTTTGATTCCTGGAAGGATAAGCCCCAGTTGTCAAGTTTTTGTTGTTGTTTTGTTTTTTAATTCTAAGGATGCCCAGATAAATATGATGTTCCTACATTTAACTCAGTTCCTAAACATGTAGATCAATTTTAAGCAGTGGGGTAAAGTGGATCAAAATTGCTATTAATGAATCTCAGCCAAGAAGAAGATGCTGTGATACCTGCAGTGATGACACCCTGGGACCTAGAAAAGAAAAGGAGGGTAGTGAGACACCCAAGCTTGAAACAGCAGATGGCTTGGTCCAGCTCAAAGCTTGATTCATTAGGTTTTATGCATCTTGAGTGAATAGAGATTGGGAAGAAAGAACCGAGGGTTAAATTAGCCATTTAATTATTTTTCAACCCTTCTTTATAAGTCCTGCTGCAAATAGACCCCTCCTGTCAGAACTGGAGCTTCAGGTTAAGAGGCAGTCCAATGGATCTGCTCAAGGTGCTGTGATGCAAATGGCACCTGTATATCCCAAGGGGTTGTAGGAGAGGGTTCTGCACACATGCATGAACACTACTTGTGGAACAGACTTCCAGGTGGAGAAACCAAATAGCGTTCTCCTAGACTTGAAAAAGACTCATCTTGGCTCCCAGGCAGGACTCCAGAAAATGTGCCGTGTAGTATTAGCCAGGCATTGTCTCATGTGAAGGATGTGTTGAGACAGTGATTCTGTTTTGGTTAGGGTCTTTGCAGTGAGACTCTAGTCAGAGCTGGAGGAAGGAGGACTCCAGTGAGTGAGCATACAAAATTTGTACTCAGTTTTAGGAGATTCTCAGTTAAAAAAAAAATCTTAGGTTAAACTTCTTGATTTTCACATCTTCTTAAATTTTTCTACCTTCTACCATCTCCGTATTTCTTATTCTATGTCCTGTTACAAACCAACCCAGTTCCCACCACTGGCTTAGGACCTTTCCCTGGGACATCTTAACAGTGACATCCCAGGAGGCACCAACATCTTCTCTTGCCCTTACCCTTTACCTTGACTGGGTATCTAGAAACATTTGATTCCTTCTGACCAGGGATGAGTCATGCTGGAACAATGGCCTAGGTCCCACACTTAGTCCCAGCTGATCAACAGACCCTTTGCTCACATTTCCTCCTGTAAATAGGCTCTATGCAAAGTGGGGCATCCCCTTTTCCAATCCAGCTCTCTTTGGCACTCAAAACCAGGTGCCTAAAGCCACAGCTACATAGAAGAGATCGCAGGAGGGTGACCTGTGTACTGCCAGGATTGACTTGATCAAGGTCACCAAACAAAGTGATATTAAGACCCTGTACACTGGCTTCCTAGCATTCGTACCCTCACCCCCTTGCCTGTCTCCACCATCAATTCTCAGGCTAATTTGTGCAGAATGTCACAACTAATTTGTTACCCAGAGTCAGTACCAACATTTTCAAGTTGTCTCTGGTCCTTGGGAATCCAACAGAGCCCACACTCTGGTTCAATAGGACATTGTCATTGTTACAGGGCAGGCCACTTACCTCTTTAAGATTCATTCTGCCTGTCTGTGAGATGGTTGTTGTAAGGAACTAGTAGCCAAGATGCTGAGTGCTTAGCACATCACGTATAGATGCTGGCAATCAATGTTGGCTAACATAAGTATTCAGGCTTAGGTTTGTATTTTTACATAGAAATAACTGGAAGAATCTACATCTAATAACTATACTTTTCTCCCTGTTCTGTGTTCCTTCAGCAGAGTGAGGAAAAGGTGAATTGCAGACTGCACATAAAGAATTAAAAGTAACAACTTACCTTACCTTACTTCTTGTCATATCTACAAGTGAGTTACTGTCACTGACTAACAATAGTATTTTTTGTGGTTATAACTTATTATCATCCTTGATTTTCTCACAGTGTGTGTGTGTGTGTGTGTGTGTGTGTGTGTGTGTGTGTGCGCGCGCGCGCGTGTGTGTGTCCATGCTCTCACGTGTGTGCATGTGCATGTGTAAATAAGTGTATTGGTATATTTCTCTTTGGGGGCTACACTCAGAGAGCCATCTTGGAGATAACCGTTACCTGTCAAGGATCTTAAGCAGATGGAAACTGACAATAGTGGCACCAGCATGTTCTCTGCAGGTCCTGATGCAAGACTTGAGCCTTGAAGTCCTAAAGGCACCAGCCTGGATGTGGAGCAGGCAGCTCTGACCAGAAGGCCAGCTTGTCCCTGCTCGCCTTGGGCAGCACCAGGGGAGGGCTCAGCTGGTGCCTTCCTGATGAATATGCAGGAGGCTGCCATCAGCTCGATTGCAGTGGGGCTTTGTTCCTCTTCTCCACTCCCCTCTTCTCTGATCAGATGTCACTCTTTTTATTATTATTATTCCCTGTGTGTTGACAAGCGATTTAAACACTTCACAGGGGAAGAGAAAGGGTGGGGGCTGGTGCAGAATCTTTTCTTTGAATCCAGGGTGTTCTGGGTTTCAGATTAGCAAATAAATGGCTACAGGTGTATAATTAAAACTAATAGGTTAATTAGAGAACGTTTAGATCATTCTGGAAAAAAATAAGAAAGCCATCAACTTGTCTCTTTTGACACAAACCAACTAGGAATATAATAAATAAGCCTAGGCAGAGGAACAGCACACATACAGTTGCTTCTGTTCCTTCTTTCATAATTGCTGAAAGCGGCTGGACCACAAGGCTAGACGTTCCCCACAGACAAGAGGATGACTCTGGAAGTGCAGCCAGGCAGAGTCAACCAGAATCAAGACATGTTCCTGGGGCAGGCGAGAGAAGACAGGGAACTCTTCAGAGAGGAAAAGGCCAGTGGTTAAGCAAGTGACCAACTCGGGCCAGGCAGGCTCTGCTGGGAAGAGCATCCTGTCAGAACTCGCACTGTGTCCTGCATTCAGCTCATGAACAAAGCCATGCAGGCAAGATGGAGGGAAACCCGGCCCCTGTGGTTGATATTCTCTTCTCAAGAGATACAGTGAAGTCGTAATAAGTATTTTAATATGTGACCTTAAGTCGGAAAGAGTCTTTACAGGTGAAATTAGTCAAGTTAAAATAAAATCATCCTATCAAAGAGTGAGTCTCTATCCTGACATCACCGGCTCTTGGAAGAAGAGAAGATGAGCATGTGACTCTGGAGGCAGCAACGAGAGCGCCCTGCCACACTAATACATGCCCAGAGCTGCCTGTCTTAGTTAGGTTTCTCTGCTGTGAAGAGACAGCATGACCTTATAAAGGCAGCTCTTATAAAGGAAAAACATTTGATTGAGATGGCTTATGCTTACAGAGGTTTAGTTCATTATTACCATGGTGTGACATGGTGTGCAGGCAAACATGGTGCTGGAGAAGGAGCTGAGAGTCCTACATCATGACCCACCAGCAACAGAAAGTAGTCTAAGATTCCAGGCATATTTTAAGCATAGGAGACCTCTAAACCCACTTCCATAGTGACACACTTTCTCCATCAAGGCCGTACTTCCTAATAGTGCCACTTCCAGTGAGGTTATAAGGGCAATTACATGGGCTTCCTTAATCTTCGCTTTAAATTACTGCTTGAACTGCAAGTTTCTGGTGGTTTCTGTTTGAAAAATTATTCTCTCTCTCTCTCCCCCCCCCCCGTGTGTGTGTGTGTGTGTGTGTGTGTGTGTGTGTGTGTGTGTGTGCACTTGTTAGTGGTGTGCATATGAGGGTTAGGGCTACCATTCCCAATTATTATTAATCTTATATTTTTGATATATGAGTGTGTGTACACATGTTTACACTGTGTGTAGATGCTTATGCATATATGGCACTATTATTCTCTACTTTATATATTGAGGCTTGGTCTGTCACTTGAACTTAGAGCTCATCAGTTTATCTAGCCTAGTTATCTAGCTTGTTTGATGGAATTCCTTGTCTCCACTGCCTGCATCAGGACCACAGGAAGGCTATCATACCTGCTTAGGATTTACCTGGGGCTGGGATCCATTCCTCCAGTTCCTATGTTTGGTTAACATGCACTTTTTCTGCTCAGCCATCTTCTCAAATGGATTTTGGAGACAGTGTCACTGATAACACGGCTGGGTGGCTAAGAAGCTCCATGAATCTTCCCATCTCCATCCTCTTGGTGCTGGATTTCCAGATATGCACCACCATGCCAAGCTCTTACACACGTGTCAGGGATCCAAGAGCAGGTCCTTATGCTTGCTCAGTGGCTCTGTACAGACTGAGCCATCTCCCCAGCAAGTTTCTGAATCTTTAATCACTCATGTGTGGTAATTTGTGTGAGTTCTAGAAAACTGGAGCAAACTTCTAGCAGTCGCCTGGATAGTAGAATTCCAGGTTCAGTTTGGGAGTGAAATTTCAAATTAAGTGCATGGAAGGAAATACAAGGGTCTGGGGTGGGGGGCGGTCATTGAAGCCACTCACTACAGCACAAAAGGTTCAAGGGACACACCCCTACTCCCCCCCCCACTGCCACTTTCCATTGACAGTCAGCAGAGACCCCTGCTTTCTTGAGACTACAAATCTGAACCCTGGCTGAGGACTTTCCCAGGAGTTTGAAGGAGATGGACTGAACCTTTCTTTCCTTTACTAACAGCCACGGCTACCCTCATCCACAGAGTACTTACTGCTCACTAGTCATGTGAAACTCATGGCTAAGAAACTTTCTCATGAGTGGCTCCCCTAGGTGAGGCCTGCAGCTCCTGTCAGCTAATGAAAGGTGACTTCACTGGTGTGCAGGGAGCCAGCATGCAGTGTTAGCCACAATAAGTGAGGAATGACAGGAACCAAATGCAAACTCAGGCCTTCATGATCTCCCAGCAGACAAACGTGTTTATTCGGCACTTGCTTTTTTTCTGCAAAACAGTTTTGCTCTTTATATTTTTAAACTCGGTGCTATTTTGACAAGACTGAAATGAATACATAGAAAATCCACCTGGCATAAAGGAGATCAAGAATGGACCAGAGAAGAACCGGAGACCTAAAGCCCAGCTTAAATATTGAAGTGGGCAGCTCAAGAATATCCCATAGAGTAAAGGACCAGTGAGTGGGCTCAGCCTGCCAAGCTTCTATCCTAGTGTAGTAGCAAAGAAGGCATGCCCTTGCCAGTCATTACCCTCATTTACTACTACATTGTTACCTACTGAGTCTGTGCAGCTCAGAAGCCTCCCAGGGAGCAGATGTATGCCCACTGTGCTAGTGAACACAGAAATAAGTTTCTGAGGCAGGTCAGAGGGGCTGGGTGATGATTTTTCCCTCTGTAGAATTAAATTTGTGGAGTGGCTTTACTGCATGAATACACAGCCCTTTCCCCAAATCCATTCCTCACCTAGCGGATCTGTAGGACCCCTGGGTCTATAGCATTCCCTCCATATTGATCAAGCTTCTGACTATCCCAGCCAACATTTTCCTTATCTACAAAGTGTAAAATGTAAGAGAAAAATTAATTAACTAGTTAATAAATAATGCAGAGTTATGAAAACATAATCATAGTGGTAATGATTACCATTTTTGCAGACTTCCCAACATTTCTGGGATAACAGGGAACACGCCCAGACAGCTAAGGGTGGGAAGCCGCTCACTCATTCTCCCTGCTGATCCTCTCTTGCTTTGGTAGTCCAGGTGAAAAGCTACATTTTTAACTTGGTTGGGGGGGGAAGCATGGGTTCAATCTAGAGAGAGCAAGAAGCCAAAGCAGAATAGGAGCAAGGAGAGGGAGGGCCTGAGATTTAGACGTTTGATGTTAGACCTCCAGTTAAAGGTATTAAATCCGGAAAGCGGGAATATCAATAGCTGTTTTGTTTGCCCAACAGAGAAAGATTGTGCTAGACTCTTACTGACCCGCGGCTAATCCCCTTCCTGCAGGTCTAGAGAAGGGCAGTGTGCTCTGGGCTGTGAGCGGGTTTCTGCACCTTGAGGCTGAAGCAAAAAGACTTGACAAGCAGGATCAGCAACCGCCAGCTCTGCTCACCCACCCAGAAAGCAGGCAGGAACCGCCTAAAGGGACGGGATTCATTCCCCTCCTTTACTGCCTGGGGAGCCAATCACAGGGTCTACTCCGCCAGCCAGTCAGCCAATCAGATAATTTGACAGGAAAGGGACCAATCATCTAGCTTCCCCCATCTAGGCCACTGCATCTCTAACCACCTCCCTAAGAGGGCTGTTTACCAGCATTGTCAGGCCTCAGGAGAGGAGGGGGTCCAGGAGCCCTAAGCCAGGGCATTGTACAAATGAGGCTTCTGATGGGAAACACCCAGACCAGAGGCCACTTTTCCATCAAGTCCTTTATTGTGTATTGGGCAGTATCTCTGTTCCAGGCCTTGGGAATGAGAAAGGCACGATCATCTGTAAAGATCTAGGGGATTAGTTAAAATAGAGTGCAAATGGCAAATGGAGTCCCTTTATAAAGGCATGGAGGAGCCCTGTGAAAATAAGAGGCTCCTTAGGTAGACACCAGGAACACAACCTAAGGGGATGGCATTGGGAAACCCTCCAAGAGAAAACACAATGACACTCGGGGAGCGGGGGTGGGGGTGGGGTGTCAGAGGCCCCAACGATCTCCTGAATATGCTTACCCGATTGCTCTGCTAGGTCTGTTGTACTAAAGTTATTCATATTGGTGTCGTCAGCCACAGAAATGTATCACCTCAAACATCTGGAAGCCAAAATAAATAAACACCTGAGATCCGAAGGAGGCAGGGTTGCCTCTTGAGAAGTCATTGCATAGTCATTTCTCTGTAAGGTCTTTGTCCAAATTCACTTTTCTTGTAAGGACATTGGTCATGTTGAGTTAGAATTCCCTCCGATGACCTCCGTTTACCCCTATAAAGAGCATCATCAATCATATCCAAAAGCTAGGCATTAGATAGACTGTGAGCATATAAACTGAAGAAATCATGGATAAGCGCTGACATAATTTTACATAGGTTGTGAAGAACTCATTTAGCTACTGACCCCATTTCTCAAGAACATAGACCAAGGTCTTTTTGTCCTCTGGATCTTTAATGTTAAGCGACTGCTGACTTGGACAGGCTCCTGTCACAGGGAAGTGATGAGGATGCTCAGGGTCTATCTCTAGAAACAAGTTCCCCCTCGTTTATCCCTTCCTCCAAAATCTGCCCATCACTTAAAGTCTCAACATTCTATGCCCACTGCTCAGCAGCCATGCTCACTGGCCCTGTGCCTGGGGTATTTAAAATTATTTTATCTTTGATAAGTGTTGGTGTTTCCTTTGACTTAGTGGATGGAGAAGGTGTGGGAGGAAGGGGAGATGAGAGGGGAGAGGAATGGAAGAAGGCATGAATACCAATTGTGGGCCCTCCCTCACCAGTCTGTCCCCGGAGCAGGGTCCCCTGTATATTCGTCTGTGGTCCTGGAGTAAGGAAGTGCTCTGTGATCTTTGAGACAACAGTCTGGGTGATCTGCTAAAGGTAGAGGAGAGACACACACCTCAGCTAAGTAAGACTGCTTGGACATTCACTACATGCCAGACACAGGCACCATGTCAGGAGACAGATAAATGAACCACAGTTTGGTCTTCAAGGAGCTCATAGTCTCCTGGGGTAGACCATGCACAAATCCAGCAGAGGACAGCGGGCAGATTATGTTCATGAAGTTGGAGGAATGGAGAACAAAGACACATGGCCTGATGGAGGGTTCAGAGAAGCCTATAGCAGGGGATGTCTTCACAGGATCTTTCGGGATTGATGGATTAGGGAGGCAATGAGGAAAGAAGGATCACCCAGTATGAGAGTAATACAGACTAGATGATGGAACATTGGTTATGTGAGAAACTCTCAGAAGGCCAGTGGTCCTGGAGTCCAACTACAGTGCAGGGGAGAAAATGGCAAGAAGAAGGATGGGATACAAACCGGAGAGTACAGGGCCAGCCTATGGAAAATGTTAACTGGCTAGGACACCCTCTATGGTATTTCAGACTATTCAAATAAGCACTAAGCTCTTTAATGTTGTTTGAGATGAAGACAGTAACTTACCAGGGAGGGCACTTAACAGGGAATTCAGTTCTTACTTCATACACAAGAGCTCCATTAAAAAAAAAAAAAAAATCCTCCAAAGCTTAAAAGATACCAGAGGCTGCCATTGCTTTGTCTAATGAATAGTCTACAGAGATTCTTTTAAACATGGTATGAGATGTGCATCTGAACCTTGGGAGTACCACTCTGGAAACAAGGACCCCAGATGGGACATTACTGAAGCATATCAGGAAGAAAAATAAAGTTGAGAGACAGAAGCAAGGTTTAGAAAGTGAATTGGAGATTGGCTATTGGAACACGGTGAAGGAGGTATCCACCTGCAGCGCTGTTTATGGCTTAGGTCACTGGATGTATGCTGGTGGCTTCACCCAGGGAAAGGAACCAAATACATGCCAGGTGGACAGATGAGGAATGAGATGTCAGCCATGTGGAGCTAAGGTACTAGTAGATTAGCCCTGCAGAGATTCTCGAGGGACCATTTGATGGAGACTGAGGGAGCCAAAACACCCAAACAGAGGGCCTTAATATTGCAAATAGATGCCAGGAAATGTATCCTTTTATTCTAAAATGTGCACATAAAACCTTCAAAATTCTCCATACTGTCTTCTGTATCTCTTTTTCCATCCGTCCTGTCCTTGAAATCAGAATAGACTGGTGCATCCTTCTCATAAACATTCTGTCCCACAGGTTTCATTGAATCAGTGTCCCCTTGTTGCCTCGGGAGATGGGAAGACGTAAGTGGTGTCTTCCACATGGGTACACACACATAAAATGTAATGAGAGGCTTGGCATATGACATACCCACTCTCTGTTTCTGCTAATGCCCTCCCACACTCCTGTGCTTGATATCACTCCCCCTTCAGACCCAATACTACTTCTACTTTTTTCATGAATCTTTCTCCATCCTGCTCCCATGGGGAGAGAATCAAACGCAGCTATTTGTGGGGAACATTTCTGTGAAGTGTACATGGGATAATTCAGTCTCACAAAACTGCCTGCAGCTACCCCTGAGCCCAGAGAAGGGGAGTGATGACCTGGGAAAATCCTCTTATCACCATGCCAAATATTGTCAGAGCCAAGTACCAACTCCCTCAGAGTCCAATGGTTCACCAGAGAGTCTTGGACTCACACAGGGTAGCTAACCCAGGCTCTGTGTCTAACTCTATGATTTCTTTTCTACGTAGCCCCGTTGCTGGGTTTCTGCTTCACACACAAGCGCCAGCTTGCTTTACCCCTGTATTATTTTTAGTTTACTCCTTCTCCTGGGTGGATTCAAATTCTCCAGCCCTGAACAAATGCTTAGCAACAAATCCCAGGAGGCCAGGGCCACTTTCTATTTCTCCAAGTAGCATCTCTTTCTACGGAGCCCTGACTCTTCAGTGAGTAGCAGGGTCCCTGGATCACAGGCACTGCACATTGAAAGGCAGATTCCACAGTAGTTGCTGCTGACTATTGCCAGCTCCCACCCTTCCTCCTCAGTTTTCGTGATTTGTCAGGGTGTCCAGAGAATCCATAGGTTTTGCTATGTATATCTGCATCTTCCAGGGCTCATTTTTTCCATGCACTGTTTTGTATGAAATCAATGGTGACTGTTTCCAGTACCCCAAAAGATAGAAAGATTTATATAGCCCACATGGCATACTTGTGAAAGACTCATGAGGCCTGATAAATCATACACTATTTATTACAGTACTAAAGTGATACCCTTTGCTTAATTAAAGTAGCCATATGTTGCAGCACAAATCATTCTCACTCATTAAAACCCCCCAAATGTGTGTATGTGTGTGTATGCGCGCAGCAGATAGGGGGAATACACACAGACCACAGTTGGGGAGACAAAGTGGCACAAAGATCACTTTGATGTCCCATACCAAACACATCCATCCATCAACAAACAGACAAAAACAGAACTGATGAGCACCTGTGCTGGGTCAGACACTCTACAAGTGCCAGGCATGATACCAGACTCTAATCTTCAAGAAACAAATAACCTAGGTGAAGTCAAACAGGAATGTAAATAAACTCCACAGTAGTCCATAGATGTTGAAACACTTAACTGTCCCAGGTATGTTTGTCAGGGGGACTTGTCAAAGAAGGTACTGTTTGCCTTCTATTTTCCTTTTTCTTCTGAAGAATCATTTGATCTGAGAAGTATGATTGGCTTTCCATTTTCTTATTTGTTCTCTTCTTAGAGGTTAATAGATTCTAAATCTAGAATCTTCTTTATTTATTTGCTTATTTGAGTCTTGTCTTCTTTCTGCCCTTGCTCGTACAACTGAATGATAGACTCCAAGAGGCTGTACATCTGTCCATCTTGTTCACAGCTCTTACCCCACCACATATAATAACCATTTAACCCATAAGAGGGCCCAAAAAACATATGCTGAATGAATAAAGACTGGCATGGACAAAGTTTCAGCACTAAGAGTATGTGGCATGTTTAAAAGAGTAAAAGAAGACCATGCCTTATTCAGACACTTGATCCTATACTTACCCTTCCTCTCCTGACCAACTCTGTCCATCAACACCCTTCCCCTGTGCTCACCTCCCACCCTTTCCCACAGGAACTGTCATTTTCCTACAGGTTCACGTAAAGAAGCACATTTTCATTCTGGAACTACGGCTGTGTTTCTCTATGACCTTGGGGTTAATGGCCAGTGACTCCTGGGCCATCTGCAGAGAACCGTGAGAGTGCACACTCAGCCATGACCACCTGGTAGATTCCCTGTCACCCCTATCCATCATGGAAGCCCCACCCAACTTGCTCTTGGGAAGCCCTATCCCAGACAGGAAGTACAATGAGGCTAGAGAAACTGAATTCAAATCCTAGCTACCTGGTTCTAAGTAGTGAATTTACTTTTTCCAAGCTCCTCTTACACTATTAAGATAAAGGTCAAGAATGTCAACTTCATAGTGCTTTTGAGAATTACATTACTCTACTTGTGTGTAGTTGGGGTCATAGAGAAAATAATACACAAATCCGAAGATATCTAGAACCTTTCCATTCTGTCTCCATCCCTTACCACTTTAGCAAGCACATGTGAGCAGTTTCTTCTCCATCATCTTATCAAATCCACACATCTTTTCTAAGACTCATCTCTGTTTGTGCAAAACTGATGGAGCACTTGACTCTTACAAAATTTTCCAAACCTACTTGTGAGCAGAAAAGGGATTCAAACACAAGTGCATCTGGGTCTAGCAGCCTTTTGCCCAACCACTAAGAACTGACTCACTGGTACCCATCCTCATCTTCCAGAAATTTCTCTTGGTGTAGGAAGAGGAAAGTGTTGATTATAGAAGCTTACTCTAGGACTTGGAGGAAAAGAGGATTAGTGAGTGTGGCCCACTTTGTGTTCCTTATCTTCTCTTCATCAGGCTGGATGGATCTCTGTCACTTTCCTTAGAGGAAAGGTGTTTAATCACTTTTACTTGGATATTGAGCTAGGTCAAGGTCTTTGTCTCAAGTTGGAGAGGTCTTGCCTCTACCCTACTCCTTACCTGCACACATATATGGTGTCTGTGGAACAGATTCTAGAAGTTGTATTTCAGAACAATAGTCAAGGCAATAGCATTCATCTCACATGTTCTGCTGAAAACCTTCCACTTCATCCATTGAAAAGTGGAGTCCTGGTCTTAGCCCTTTGAACATGGATAGGTTTTTTGTTTCAGTTGGGAGGAGCCATCCAGCTCTTCAGCCACTATTAACAGACCTACCTGCAGGTCCCTGACAAAGCAGAGAACCATGTTAGAGGCGGAGAAACCAAAAGGCTGGAAGAGTAAGTAGGAGACAGCCAATTAGAAGGTACTCCCTTCTCTCCCCCTTCCCTTTCTTATCTTCACCCCCCCCCCATATCTTTCTCTCTCCATATCTTTCTCTGTAGCCCAGACTGGCTTTGAACTAGAAACCTCCCTGAGTCTGCCTCTGCTTTTTGCATATTGAGATTAAAGGTGTGCAGCATCACTCCCTACACATAGTAATATTGACATACACCTGCGAACTTGGGCTCTATGAGTTCCAAGGATCTCTGGACTCAATCAATCACAGATAGGAAATACACATTTTAGAACTGTGTCCTTACTCCACATGGAGATGTTTATCATGTCATTATTCTAAAACATGTAATGGTTACATCGTATTTACATGGTACTTAGTATTATAGATTATTTAGAAGTGATTTAAGGTATAATGGAGACTATGCAGAGGTTATATGCCATCTGTCATGATAATATGCCATATGTAATTATTTTTGAGCATTCCTGTAGTTTGGCATTCACTGGGGCATCCTGGGCCCAGTGAGGCTCCTGTGGCCACTAGATTCATAACATGATTTTTCTCTAAATCAGATGTAAAGCTACTTGCTTTAAAAATGGCTTCTTTTTGTTTTATATGTATGCACCTGTGTGTATGTATATACATACTTTGTGCCTGAAGAAGTCAAAGAAGCTAAAGATAGTTGTAAGTTGCCATATTGGTCCTGGGAACCCCGCCTGGGTCCTCTGCAAGGGCAGCAAGTGTTCTTAACTATTGAGCCATCTTCAGACTGCTCCTTACTTAAAAAAAAAAAAAAGAAAGAAAGAAAGCTTCATTTTGAACAACCATACTCATAAAATCTCAAGTTTACTTTCATTTACTAATGAAAACTAAGCACATTTAAAAGCTTTTGGCTAAGAACTCCTTGATATAATTTCCTATCTCACATGGACCTTGCTTTAGAAATAGCACAGGAAGCCATGGATAGCTCTCCTGCATTCTGAACATAGGAAACCTTTAAAGAAATGAACTATTCTTGAAAAATATTAATAAACACACACCAGAGACCTTCAGAAGAAGGGCATTTAGGGCATGCACACAGACTGGCTGCCATTCTTGCTACTCAAGAGCACCTGGGCCTTGGAGCAGAGGAGGTATGACGGCTTGAGAGGGGTGGGAAATTAGGGCCCTCATTCTTAGAAATCTAACTCATGGCTAGGTAGTTAAAACTCTATGATTATTCTATAGAAAACTAAAGGAATGTTTAAGTTAAAGAGGATAAAGCTTGGAAATTCCACTCTGTGGGGGCAACTTTGGCTTATGCTCAGAGCAACAGGCACACTGTTCTTTTTCTTTGGTCCGTGGTTCTCAATTTGGAATTCATGAACTCATCTGAGTACTTTAAATAGCATCTAGTGTCTTGGCCTCTTTTTCATGGTTATGAGGGAATTCCTGACACTGAGTGACTTGAGAGGACAGGACTTATTGTGGCTCCTGGCTTGGAGACTCGCAAGACCAGAGGCCTGTTACTGGCATTGGCTCCACTTGTAGAGTGTGGTCTCAGGCTGCTTCAGCCCCTGAAGAAAGGAAAGACAGGAGAGCACAGGGGAACAGAGTTTTAAAAGAACCATAATCACAAGGAGCTAACTCGATTTGTGACAACCTTCTCTCGGAAGGATGTCCTTATTTTCTTTAGAAAAGGCATCACTCCTTATAACCTACTCACCTGGTAATGGTACATGGTCACTTTTCATTCCCATTCCATTGGGAATCAAATATCAATAAAGAGCATGTTGGGGACAAGACATATTTAAACCACAGCACCCAGGCTTTGTCTTTTATCTGGACTGCTTACCTCGACTCTGACCTCTGAGGCTGCTGTTCCAATGTCAGAATTTTAACCCTTCCCAAGTTTATTGTCAAAGGCAGTCAGCATGGAGAAATACCATTTTAGGGTTTCTTGGATGGGAAAACTAAGGAACACAGAAGGAGAAATTTTCCAGATTGGGTATGGGAAATCTAGTGGGAGGCTGTCCCATAGTTTGTCTACATGTTTTCATCTGTTTAGGTGGAAATCTCAACAGATACATGCCTGGAATCCATGCAGCAGACATCCACTAACAAGGGCAAATGCATGCTGACTAGTAATTGCACACACACAAGTCCCACAGAAGGAAGCTTTTGTTTGTTACACAAACAGAGCTTGATTGCCAAAAATAAGCAATTCTACAGGGACATAAAACTAAGAACTGGGATTCTAAATATATCTAGGTTTGTAGGTGATGCAAGCAATGTCTTTTAAGTCAGAAGTAGTAAATTTGGTGTATTCATTGACTCATCTATAATTAAGATATCATAGGGAAGCGATACATTGAAGTGGGGTGCACACATAGATGCATGCACATGTGCTCAGTCATACATAGAGATGTGAGGATGAATAGTCTCAAACTCATGCATCACTCAGCTCTGAGCTATCTGTGAGGCTTTTGTTACTACACATCGAGACCTACTTCCTCAGAGTCTGAAGGCCAGAGCCCCTTGTGACTCTACTGGAGCAGGCCCTCTGTCTCAGACTGGAGGTTGGAGGGGCACTTGGCAGGGGACAAAAAGGAGTTACAGCCCCTACTCCTAGGGCCAGAACTTTTTTGCTTCACAGTTAGTGTTTGCTCCCAGGAGTCACAAACAAGAGACTACTCAGAAGTCAGTGTTGTGAAACAAGGCAGCATTGTCCCTTGGCCTGGGTTTTCCTGAGGCCTGGGTGAGAGAAAGAGAGATGAGAAGGGTCTCTGGACCACAGAAGTCTGGAAAAAAGCTGGCACCTGGAGAAGAAAAATTTCCCAAGCATCTGGCCAAGCTGGAGTGTTCTGACAGACACAGCAGTTGGCCCAGCTGTCTTCTTATCTCTGTGAACTTCTCTCCTTAGCTCTTGCTTCTAAGACCCAGCCAAGTGATACTCACCAAGACTGCCCACTGTTTCTCAGCACTATAGGCAGGTTGGATGCTAGTTTTGAACAGGTGGAGAAGAAACAGCAACATAGAGTAACCCTCTGAGATGTCCACTTCACACAGAGAGAGGGGGGAAGGGAGAGGAAGAGAGAGAGAGAAAGTGCATATCTCTCAAAGCTACACTCTCTATAAGATATAATCCAACCTGCCTGGCCCCAAGGATCAAGAGTTGGCGTTGCACTGAGGCTCCCCTCCCCCTCACA
Source organism: Sigmodon hispidus (assembly GCA_004025045.1). Classification (NCBI taxonomy): domain Eukaryota; kingdom Metazoa; phylum Chordata; class Mammalia; order Rodentia; family Cricetidae; genus Sigmodon; species Sigmodon hispidus. Next base: position 13,171 of record PVIH01017365.1, on the reverse strand, counting down.
TCTAGCCTCCTACTCTTGGGATTGCATCTGTTAGTTACCGAGGGATTTAGGGGAAGATTAATGATTATAGGAAGGCTCCACTAAGCCCCTTGCCCAAATTTTTTACTCAATGCTAAGAAGAATCTGAGACCCTGCTCTTCAGATTCAGCTTCATACAAATGGGCCTATTGGCCCATAGGTATCCCCTGTGCAGCAAACTCACCATCTTCATTTCTGTGGACGAGTTCTTGGGGATTCAACAGTATTTCCTCTTTTGTCAGAATGGTGTCCCCCATCTGTTACCAGTTAGGGTGTTTTAACTGTATGTCACATACTGACCAATAGGAAGTGGTTGAGAGGGGAAAAGTTGTAGACTCAAAGGCTCGAGGAACAGAAGTCTTCAGGGTGACCTGTTGGACAGTCCTCATGAGATGTGGGATTCTAATTAGATCATGAAATTCGAGCTTCTCTGTGTGTTGCCTGACCGCCTTCATGGTTGTACAGTGACTTTAGCAGCCTCACAAGTATATGCTCAAAGCCCACAAGAGTTTATTTGAATGGTACTTCATCAAGCACAAGGGTACTCATTTCTTGGCAATCTTCAGTAGATCTCTGTTGAGAACTGTTGGAAGCTGGTCTCTGCATTATCCTGTCTCTATGGCTAGTGATGAATTGAGGGTCAGACACCTGAATCAATAGGAACTAACCAGAGAATGTCTATTGGCCATGATGATGGGGCATGTTCTGCAAGCCACGCTGATTCTAACTACTTGTGGAGAGTTCCTAACTGATACTGGGGTCAAAATTCTTCCTCTTGCCAACTGCTGATATTATAAAGACCCTAATCTGACCCTGGCAGCCATGAGTCACCTCTTTGTGGAGAAGCCATCTGGAGGAACTATCCCAATGATAAAGAGCAACCAAGTCCTCCCTCCTGATGAAAATCAAGCTCTAATTCAGGTGCTGCCTCAGGTAAGTTTCAGGTTATTCTTATGGTATTTTGTTTATGGAAGACAGCCCCCGCTGAAGCTATCTCCTTATCCTGTGTGCACAATGGTAAGTGCAGAAATTGCAAGAGTAAGTACAGGTGAAGACTAACGTAGGCTTTCAGATCTGCTCCTGGACAAGGAAAGGTTACTGCCTGGTTTGGGGAGAAACAGACTTCCTTCTTCATAGGAAGGAGCAGGCATGGATTTTGTATTGAATAACAGTGTCATTTGGGACACTTAGAAAATTCCTAGGATCAGAAGGCTATCTACAAGCTGATGTTTTATGTGAGCAATAAATGAAGACTCTGAGTCAACCTGTTTTGTGTATCACATTTCAGACAGGCTAGCCTTGGGTGGGCTCCATCAGGCAACTCCAGTTGTTGTAAGGCTATGATTTCAATGTGTTGAGATGATGGCATGTCATGGACTTTCCTCTTCCTATTCTTCCAAACTTCTCATTCCATTTTTCTGCCATGTCCCCTGAGCTATAGTGGGAGTAATATACATGCTTTGTTTAAGGCTGAGATTCCAAAAAATCCCTTGTTTCCAGCCAGCATCTTTGTCAAACCTGAGTCTGCATTTCCTGCCATTCACTGCAAATAGAGGCTCCTCTGATTATGGTGGGGAGCAGCTTTGTCTGTGGGTAGAAACATAAATGGTGGCCATCAGCTGCCTTTTCATTTCCACTCTGTTTATTTTCTGTGTTGTCCCTTCCTCACTTATTATTTTGACCCCAGTATCTTTTCCTCTGTCATTTCTTTTCTCTCCCTTTGATAACCCTCCCCTTGCACTCCAGCTATCAATTCTCTTTTTAAGGTGCATTTGCCTAACAGCCCTAGAACTCACTCCTGGACATTGCAGGAAACAGACACAATAGAAAAGAGAAGTCAACAGGGTGTTTTCCTCAGAAGCAGTGTCTCTGTGGGATGAAGAATTCTATAATCAGACTCCTGGACAGATTGCTGAAGTGACAATGATGAGATCCACAGCTAACGTCAAGTTTATTGGCTTTGGGGCAGATCTTAGCTGCAGGGAACTGTGAATCAAAATGGCAGGTTGGAGTGCCCTACACTAAAGCTTGAACTAAAATGGATATAGTGTTGAAGGCTTTTTTTTTTCTTAAAATTTATTTTCTTTTTAAGCATGTGTATAGATGTGTATCTGGGGAGGGTATGTGTACCTGTTGTTGGTACCTGTAGTGTCCAGAACATTAGAACCCTATAGCTGGAGGTTCAGGAGGTTATGAGATGCCCTATGCACTGTGGGGAGCGCAGCTCCGATCCTCTGCAAGAGCAGTATGTGTGTCTTCATTATCTCGCCAGCCCCCGTTTTAATTTTCCTGAAGGACTAAATCAAAGTCATTGCTCTTTACAAGAGAGGTCTCTACAAACCAGTTTAAACTGGGAAGAGATTTATACATCTTCTCTGCCACATTTCTCCATCTAAATCCTTCAGTCATTTCCTAGTTGCCAGATCTAAGGGCTTCCTTTGAGCTGTTCTGTTCTCCTCTGACCCGCTTTTCTTTCTTCCTCCCTCCTCCTCAGCCTCCACAGGATGGCTGTCCTGTCTCTGGTGTGTTTTCCTTCTTGCTATCTTTGTTGGCCTCTCTTACCAACCTTCACCTCTGAAGCACACCTGTTCGTGTGCGCCCGTCACCTTGCTTGCTCCTCACACCTCTTGCCTATGTTTCCATCCACATCCTTGCTTAATATTAGCACCCACCGTGATGATTCTTTAAATGATACCAAGCCTTGCCTTCCTTACAAATTTAAGACCCACAATTTTGGCCATCTGAAAGACATTTTTAAACCCAATTAGTTCAAAACATGTCTCACTTAACATCTTTGCGTAGTCTCCTTCTCAGGGACCCAACAGCACAGTCTCAAGCTTTCCTTTCAGGTAGATCCCTGAATTCGCAGCCCCCAGGGGTCTGTCCATCTACCACCTTCCACTCCACTGTACGTGTATAGGCTCCAAGATGTGGTTTTTCTAGACTCTGATGTGCCTCATCACCGTCCCCCGAACCCCAGGCCACTGCCTTTATTCCAGTCATCATCCACCTCCATACTCAAGCAAGCAACTGCCTTCTGATTTTCCTTCTCCAAATCTTATCACTGCCCAGACCATTCCTAAACAGAATAGCATTTCTTTCTACAACACAGACCTAGTTTCCTTTGACTCACAATGCTTCCGTTCCTTTAGCCACATGTTTCATTGTGCTGTCTCCCACCTGTCCCAGCCCTCTATGTATTTGTATTCTAGCAACTTCTTGGAGAAATACTACCTGTTGTATATCCATGCCTCTGACCACAGCATCGCCTCTTTCTGGGACTTCTTCATCCACCCATACATAACATAGTTCATGTCCCATCCAGAAAAAAAATTTAATACTGCTGAGTGGATGAACAAATGCTTTAAGATTTGGCTCTGTTATCACTGTTCCTGGAAAGACCTTTTACCTTGGCAGGATCCGTGCGCCTCTTTGCTTCCATAGTAACGCCTGCATTCCTTCTTGTGAGTCCTGGATTCCAACACAATTTATTTAATGTGTTTTCCCACTATATATTGCTGGCTTCTTGCAGACAGGGTCAGTGGCTTTGTTTCTATGCAATATCAAGGGCAGAGACTAGGTCCTAAACAAATATTTGCTCAAGTAAAGTGAGATGGATCAAACCAGTGCATCAAAATAGTCTCCAAATAGAGCCTTTCCAACTCAGATGCAAGGTTTCTGAGTCCTAGCCCAAACAAAATGGCAGGAGGGTGAACATCTGACTTGGGGGTGGTGGTGAGTATAGAAGGGATGTGGAGGGCTGAGTTGCTGCTCCTTCTGAGAGAGTAATTGACAAAGGGCTCCCACTTTATCCTTTTTAATAGTGTGTGGGCAGCAATCATGTTTTAACAACAGTAGTCTGAGCAAGTCCCCTCCTGTTCTGTGTGCAAACTGGGGGAGAAAAAGCAAACAGTACCTGGGGAACCCATGAAGTCCCCGTTTCCCATTTAACAGTCCCAGCAAGCAGTCCATTGACACTAATTGCCTGGGGGACGGGGGCCTAGCAGGAACTTGAAGAGGGATGAGATCCTTCCATAAGAAACGCTTCAACTGCAAACTTGCATGCCAATATTTGTGCCCTTTTTATGACAGGCAGTGGGAAGACGGAGAAATAGCAGAAGCAATGCCATGCCTGGGGAGGAGGAAACTGTCAAGCCAGGGTGAGCCAGGAAGAGCAGATCTGCTGCTGCTCAACTCTATCTGTCTTCCAAATGCTAATGGGACTCGCATGGGAGGGGCCTGCATTCAGACAGGGCTGGAAAATCCTAGGAAAGCAAAAAGGAGAAAGAGACAGAGGTGGGCTGAGAGATGGAATGATGGTGATGAAAGTGGAGAATCAGAGGAGGAGGGGCAGGGAGGAGGCTAGGGAGAAAAAGTGGGCAGAAGGGAGGGGAGGAGGGAGATGGGGGAGCAAGAGAAAGTGTTACTTGCTTTTCAACTGCACTTGGATCACAAAGAACAAGAATGTATACACCCGCTCTGGGCATAATAATTGTGTATCTGGCAAACCATCACTCAGTAAGGACAAGAGTACCAAACATGTGCATGGGACCAGGGACACCAGGGAGCCAGTGGTGCTGTGGCAGACGGGGAGAGATTTGTACTGAGCCCTTCTGAGGAAATGACTGGTCTCATACAGGGAAATGGCAACTGGGAAGTGGTTAAATTCTAAAGGTGCCACATGGGATGCTCTTGAGTACTTTCTTGAATTATCCTGGAGTCAGGCACTAGAGCTATTTTCCCCTACCACTGGAAGTCTTTTGAAACTGAGCATTTAAAACCCTAAGGGGTAGCCCCATTCCTCCTTACGTTTACTATGTACACATCCTTTGGACAAGTACCGGTGGCATGAATATTATAGCAGTTATCCATCGGGAAGATCATTAGCTTGCTTTCCTCTATAAAGCTTAGCCATAATGTTCTTCTTCTTTTCCTGAGAGTACACTCATCCAGTGAGCAGATGGGCCATATGAGGACCAAGAGCTCGTGAGATTTCTCAGAGCTGAGAAAGTGGGGTTGGAAGGACCAGGGGAGACTTAAACCACACCATAGCAGAAGCCTCTGCTGCAGTACGGTGCCAAGGAGCCTTCCCATAAGCCTGCTCTTCCTCACTGAAGAAGCACCATTGATCCAGATAGCCTCATACCAGAATTCTCCACCATGCTAAGGAAGCTTATTACTGAGACATAAACCGACATGTTAGAACGCTGATAATAGGGTTCATTAAAAAGAAGTGCATTTTAGAATGCTATCAGGAATTTCTGTGCCTCCTGGTTGAATCTGAAGCCATCTAAATATTTAAAAGCAAGGAGAGTAAACATCATATATGGCTTTTGTGTTATTGTATTACACTGTAATTGTTTGAATACGTGTTCATGAAACTGGTGGCAGCTGCAGCCTAGTGCAAATAAACTAGAGTAGCTCAGAAAAAGAAAGTCAGTGTCATCCACTGGGCTCCTGGCCCTACTGCTGTAGCCCCATCCCTTATTTCCATCTCAACTCCTTCTTTGCCACTTTCTGACAACTGATCCTTCCTCTGTACACTAATTGCTATAAAAATGGCCCAGTTAGAGCAACAGCATTTTCTCCCTGCTGCCAGAAAACTGGGTACTGAAACACACCAAAACTCAAACCTGTCCAGTCAGATCCCTTTCAAGGCTTTCTTGAAGCATAGTTGATACACAAAAGTCATGCATAATTAATTTGCAGTTTGGCGAGTCTGAACTGTGCATACACCTATGACATCCTCACCATAATCATGATGGTTATTATTGCAGCCTTTTCCCTCAAAAGTTTATTTGTTCTTGTTATTGTATATTTGGTTTGGCTGGTGTGTGTGTCCATATGCATGTAATAGGGTTGTATGTGGAGATCAAAGAACAACCTTGGGTATCTGTCCTCACCTTCTACCTCATTTGAGACAGGATCTCCCCCTGCTCCCAACCCCACCTCATCCCCCATTTTTACCAGGCTAGCTGGTTCTCAGACTTCTGAGGATTCTCCTATGCTTGATTCTCATCTCCTGTAAGAACATCAGGATTAAAGTTACCTATGCTATGTGTCCAGCTTTTATATGGGTTCTGGATTTGAACTTAGGTCCCCATGCTTATATAGCAAGTTGTTTTAACCACCAAACTATTGCCCTGGCCCTTCTCTTAACAGTGCTTTAAATGAACAAATGATCTATAGCTGTTGGCATACATGATAGAGCAGTTCCCTAGGCCTTACTATGGCATAGAAATGAACCCTAACGTGTTAAACAGAAACTCACTATTGTTGCCTCTTCTTAGTTTTTGGCCACCACTGTTCTACTGTCTCTTTCTCTGAGTCTGAATGTTCTAGGTTCTTCTCATAAATAGTCATGTAGGATTTGTCTTTCTGCATCTACTTAGTTCATCAAGTCTACTGTTCTTCACGTTCACTTGTATGATCAAACATGGCAGGTTTCTGTCTTTTAGAGGCTAATACCCTTCTCTGTGTCATATTTCCTTGATCAGATTACCCACTGATACATATTTATACTGTTTCTAGATTCTGAGTAATTCTATGAATTGATAAAGATTCAATATAAAAAATATAAAGATAATTCATAATACAACGGCAAGAAATAATAAAATTAAAAATAGGAGAAAGATCTGAATAGACTGTTCTCCAAAGAAAATATACAAATGACTAAAAACTATATGAAGAGGTGATCAGCATTATTAATTACCAAAAAACATAAGTTAACAGCATGGTGAGATATTAGATCTCATCTGTTAATAACCCAAAAATAACCTTACAAGTGTTTGTGAGGATGTGGAGAAACTTACACATTGTTGGTAGAAGCAGAGAGTGGTGTGGAGAACAGTAAAGAACTTTCTCACAAAAAATCAACACAACTACAACCACCAATGATCCTGCTGTTTGCATTCTGTACAGTTATTAGGAAGAATAAAAAGCCACCCCAAAGAGATTTTTTGCCCTCCTGTGTTCACACAATGCCATTCTCTTTTGCCTCCCTTGGCTTGTTCCTGTTCTTCCTGTAGCAAATAATGTAAACCCTACATCATGCCCAAGGGGGCAAAGTTTAAAAAGAAAAAAGATTAGATTCAAGATTCGAACAGAATACCCATTCCCTAAAATAATCCAGCTTCCTTTCTTTAGGTAAGAATGGGATTCTTGAAGAATTTCAATGGCTTGTGACCCTAGGGCATCCCAGTACCTGGTACTGTATTAAATGTATATTTAATTCCATATGAAATGGCCATCTCTTCTGTTTCATTGGGTCTGTCTGTTAACATGAGTCATCAATTGTGGCCAATAAATTTACCCAGAATCTTTGAATGGGCATTTGCCCTTATCCCCCTAGGATTGGTTGACTTCCGTCCAGTGCAAATGGGGAAATGGGACAACATACCAAAGAAACCAAAGGAAATCCACAACCTTTGCATGGGGGCACTTACACACATGTATGCTGTGAGGTTATATTCTGGTACATATTAGTTTCTCCCACTGGTTTAATAAAATGCTGACTGGTCAGAAGGCAGACAGGAAGTATGTACAGGACTACCAGACTAAGAAAACTCTGGGAAGAGGAAGAGCAGAGATGCTGTGAACTTCTAACTAGATAACAAAAACTAGTGGAACACAGGTGAGTCATGGGCCATGTAACAAGACAGATTAATGGAAATGGGATTAGATGAAAGAGCTAGTTAGCAATATGTCTGAGCCATAGGCTATTCAGCATAAAATTAATATAAGATTTTGTGTGATTATTTGGGATCAAGCAGCTGAGGATTGTCTATTTGGAACAATTAGTTTGGAACTTGGAGCTAGTCTGGGCCAGACACTCTTACTACACATGTATGTCAAGATTTTAGGACCATTAGTAACATGTGCTGTGACAAAGCATTGTAAGAAAACACCAGCTTTTCTAATTCCATTGAGAGTAGTTATAACATGGTTCAAATGACTTCTTTTCCTGAGTTTAGGTCTTGGGTGTTGTGCCTCTGTAGATCTATCTTCTCAGTTGAATAAACTCTAGATGACTTGATTTGGCCCAGAGACTAAAATACAGTGATGAGACATCGATTCTGAGTCTTGAATTTAGGAGTCCTTTTATGCTTCTACTTGCTGTATTGAGATGCTGACATTGTAAGACAATAAAGTCACTCTAGTCAGGAAAACCCTTATTTTAACCAACTCTTCCTGGTTGGCCAATAGCTAGCCACCATCCCAAAATATGTGAAATACCAGCTTAGATCTCTAGAACTGGATTCCTGGCACACAGGTGACTGCTAGTATATAATCATAGGAAAGTCCAGAAGATTTATCAATTTCTCAGCTCATCAATTGTGGTTCTTGACCCATTTAGGAAGTAGTGGGATTGAATATAGGAGCCATGACAATTTTGGCAAACTAAACTTAATTACAACTAAATTATTTTCTTTTCTCTTTTGGTTTTTTGAGACAGGGTTTCTCTGGGTAGCTTTGACTGCCCTGAAACTCACCCTGTAGACCAGGCTAGCCTTGAACTCATAGAAATCCGCCTGTCTCTTCATTCCCAAATATGGGAATTAAAGGTATGCGCTACCACCACCCAACTAAACTAAAACTTAATTCAAAAATCAAATAGATAACAGCTCTGAGGTGTTCTTAGTAACACTTGCCAGTGATATATTACATGGCCTCTCTGCAGCTGGTGATGGATCACATGACCTTATTGTAGCTAGCCTGTAGTGCATCACATGACCTAACTACAGCTATGGTTCTGAACACATGATGTGCCCCTACATGCTGTGCATGCTATCATACACACAGTACCAAGAAATTCTGCCTGAAGGACTTTGGCTGCATTTAGACTTCATGTCATGAGTTTGCACTATTTTCACTGTATATATAAGTTTTCTGTTCTTGTAGAAACATGATTTAATTAGAGCAAACAAAGACATTTCATATTTTCCTACAATCATTCCTTAGTACAAATAAATCAGATTAGTGTAACTTTGGGTTTGAATATTTGATTTCTAAGATTTCTGTTTGAGGTATTGATTTAAGTTTCATTTAAAAAATCACTCATTCAATTTTGGGCTTGGTAAAGATTAGGATAGAATTTCCAACCATCTCTGAAAGAGCCCTAAAGATATTTCTGCTATTTTATGCCACACATTCATATGACATTGCATTTTCAACATTGATAGTCATAAAATAAAAAATTTGATCTACTCTAAAAAGAATTGAAGCATTAAATATGCAACCAAGATTTAGTTCTTTATGTAAGGTCAAACAAGAAAACCCCATTCATTAATGTACGAATCTGATTTTTTTTTTTTTTTTACAAAATAGTAAAATCATAAGCCTACTAAAGAGCTGTCTTAAATTATAATTTTATAATTTATTATCAGTAAATATTTGATTTGCATTAGTTTTATATACTTATATGCCCAGAGTTAACTAAAAAATTCTTAGGCATAAAAAAGCTCACAAGAAGAAAATGTTAAAAAAGTCTTACCCCATCTGATCTGTAGATTCATGAATCATAACACATACTAAGTTTAGCAGCTGAGTTTGGAAGTTATTTGTTATGCAGCAGAAGCTAACTGAGACATTGATTTTTTTTTTAAATGTCAGCCTGAGAACATTTAGAAGGCACTCAATGTATCTTCCTTAAGTCACAGTATAAAGCACAGCATGAGGGAGGACACTGTCTTACCTTCTGTCCCTATTGATCCAGGTAGAAGTGCAACTGTCCTCAAGGGAAAGAAGGCAAACCATGCTTGGGACACTTTCTGTTCTTCCTCTATTCGGCCCCTCAGTCTGCAGTCTTTCATAAGTTGTCCTATTATTCTACACCTCCTGTCCACCTTTCATTTACATCACTGGGTGCAGGGACCTAAACAGTATTCTTTATCTTCTTTGCATATCTATATATCTATATCTATCTATATATATATAATGTCATAAAATATTTTCTTTTGAGATTAGCTAACACAGAGTAAGCATTTTGCTACTTGCAAGAGTAAGCACCAACTATTGGATTTATATGTTAACACCAAATGTCTCTGCTCAGTGGCTCCCACTTGGTTCTCACTAGGTACCAGACCTACCCACTATAAGTTGAATACCACACTGGGTGCTATGAGGGCAAGCTGGCCAAGTTGTTGTGAAACCAAGACTCCAGGAGTAACCTTAGCCATGTTTGCTACTGTTTGGAAGCAAGTCATCCTGTGCTCCAAATTCTATCTTCACCTTGGCTCAAACAGCCTCTTAATCGCATTGCAGAACACTTAGATGCCCTCTCACCACAGTTCCTGCTTCTAGAAGCCCACATATTCATGAAATAGAGATGGTATTTTTGTTCCATAGGTAGGACACAAAGCAAAATTAAAATTCAGAAATTAAGTGCAAGGATTTTCGCTTTATGCAAAACCACAGCCACAGAGCAGTTTCCTCAGGGGGATTCACCGTGTGTGTTTATTCAATTTAATTTGCTTATCTGTGTTTCAATTTCCATGAGCTGTGTTTACTTTTTTGCAAGGTCCAAAATCTCTCAGAGATATAACTTAATGAAAGGTTTTAAAGGTACATAAGATGCGCAAGTCATGAGAAACAGAAGTCATTATCTTTTGCAGAGACAGCAAACAGTTGCCTGAAATGGAGGTGATTTGGGTGATGTGTATTATAATGGAACAAATTACCAATGAAGTGCTAAACTTGTTACTTATTAGGATAGACAAAATAAAGGGTAAAGCATATATAATGCTTCCTTTGAGGCCAGGTAAGAAGTGAACAGATGTGAAAACCTGTAACCCACCTCATCCCAAGGCCATCTTGTCAGATACAGGGTTCCAGACATTGGGGAGAGATACTCCAAGGAGAAGTTTTTGATCTTCCCAGTTTTAAGCAGATATTGAGAGTGTCAGTAGATGTCTTTCAGTATGGCATTGCCCAACCATCCAGTAAGTGCCAGTTTGTTTTTAAGAGTATAGAAAAATAAACCTGGAAAGAAAAGAAAATGGATGGAGAAGGAAAAAATATAAAGACACAAAACTAGGGCAATGTTTACTATCATTTACTTTGAAAATTCCCACCTCTATTTAGAGGATAGCGTAGATGAGAGGGGGAATATTATATGAGCTGTCTGCAGTTCCCCTCCTCCCATTTTCGGTGCTTTGTACTTTGTTCTGGAACTCTCTCTTAGTCTCATTATTTGATTCCCCAAGCCCTTATCAAGTTAGACTTCTACCTTTCATGAATTTACAATCCTAACTCTGGCTACTCATGCCATGGGAGAGTTAACCTTTAGGTCTTTTCCATCCTGTGGCAAAATGGGACACAAGTTGAGAGACAGGTCCCAGGGATAGCCCAGAAACTGTCCTTGATGGAGAAAATCTACTTCTCCTCTATGGAGCTGTCCTTTCCTTGATTTAACTGTATGTATAGGGGTTCCAAAAACTCAAAATGCAAAAGGCAAAGAATTTGTTCTTAAAATATTTAGTCTAGCTGGGGAAGGATATTATAAATATACAAGTATGAAAGTGCAAAATTTGTTTAAGAAGTACATGGTTAATATGCTATGATGGTGCTGGAAACAGTAGTCTCTGTGCCTGGGGTGAGGCAGGGCAAGTATACAGAAAAAAAGATATTGGAGAAACCTTCTGGGATATGTCAGTGATCAGCAGAAAGCCAAAGCGCTCTCAAGCAAGTGTGAGAATCAAGAAAAGGCAAAAGTGAGAGGACCCCAAGAAAGGAGTCAGAATGGCGCATTGTTTGATGTGACTATGGGAAGACAGGCTTGCTCAGTAGTGAGTCTAAGAAGCATTCAGGAACAAAGTCATGATGGATCTTATTTGTTGGGTAAGAGGATTATAGTTAGCAAGTTTGTCATCAAGAATATCCATGACTTGTAATAGTTGCCATACTTAACTCGTGCATGCTGACTAACTTGGCCTTGTGACTGGGGTGGAAAGGCGTGAGGCAGGATCAGAAGCTCGGTGACATTACTCTAAGAGATCAAATCCAAGGGTTCCCAGAGTGAAGGGTTCCAAGAACTTTGTAATTAGTTTGATATTAACTGTGTAGGGTAAGATGTTGAGTTACCCCTACAGACTGGTTTAGGTGCAATGATAGAAATACCAGGACTCTTGGAAGAAGAAGAGTGGAAGGGAAATGACAAGAGATTCCTGGTTTGAACCAGTCCTCTATCCAGGGCCCACGAAGTAGTAAGGCAAGACCCTTGCACAATAAGATGCCCTACTGTGAAGCTGAGAGTCTGCATTTATGAAAGTCCTGTAAAAGCAATCCGTACGGTGAGGTCATAGGAACTGAGAAGATCAGCCAGATAGAATGGACAGGGTGAAAATGAAGGGTGGAGCCATGTACAAGGAGCCTTATTAAAGACTTAATGAAGAAATAACTAGGAAGAGACAAACTGTGGGCTGTGTCAGACCCAACAGAACTGGAAGGGAGATCCCAGAAGCCCAGGATGGAGAGTTTCCCAGGGGAGCAATGAGCAGCATCCATCCACATGGGGGAAAAAATCAAGTACTAATTGAGAAAACCTTTATCAATTCTGGCATCTAGAGGGTTATTGATGACTTCTTAGTGGATGGATTTTAGCAATGATGGGCTGAAGGATGCTTGATGCAGACCAGAAGATATCAGAGTCAGTGATCAAAGGCTACTTATCAATGTATTTGAAATGGAAGGAAAGAGAAGGCTCAGGAGATTGGTGGAGAACAACACGAAGTAGGGATTTTAAGGTGTAAGAGACTCTAAGCAAATGGACACAGAAGAAAGTGGACAAAGTGATCACCAGGATAGCTCCCAACATTCCCGTCTTCCAAAGCCTGTGTAGGAACAGAGGGAAGCAGCACTACTCAAGGCTTTCAAATACGGTATGAAATAGAGCGGGGAAATTCTTAGCATAGTAACTGTGTGTGTGTGTGTGTGTGTGTATCTGTGTGTGTGTTTGTGTGTGTGTGTTTGTGTGTGTATGTGTGTGTGTTTGTGTGTGTGTTTGTGTGTGTGTTTGTGTGTGTATGTGTGTTTATGTGTGTGTGTTTGTGTATGTATGTGTGTGTGTGTGTTTGTGTGTGTATGTGTGTGTGTTTGTGTGTGTGTTTGTGTGTGTATGTGTGTTTGTGTGTGTGTGTTTGTGTGTGTATGTGTG
>PVIH01017364.1:0-42118 GCA_004025045.1 Sigmodon hispidus | reverse complement strand
AAGAGACCTTGAATAAGGATATATAGGGAAAGCTGAACACAAAGAAAATATATGTGTAGCAATCTTATTTGTATTTCTACCCTTGATAAGCCATGCTTATGATTCTTATCCTCTGTATAGTTATTGTTAACTCTTCTGCATTTTAAATTCTTTTTACTGTTTTTTTTGATAAATACAAAATAAAGAAGAAAAAAAAATTCCACATCAATTCTCACACCCTAATAGTGGGAGAGTTCAATACCCCACTTTCACCCCTGGATAAGTCAAACAGATAGAGACTTACAGAGAAATAAGGAGTATAACAGAGGTTATGATGCAAATGAATTTTTTAAATACTTACAGAAGGTTCCATGCAAATGCAAAGGAACATACATATTTCTCAGCTCTTCATGGTACTTTCTCCAAAATTGACCACATAATTAGTCATAAAGCAAATATCAATAGATACAAAAAAATGAAAATAATTCCTTGTAACATATCGGAACAACAGGGTCTAAAGTTAGTGTTCAACAACATCAAAACTTAAAGAAAGCCTACCAACTCATGGAAACTAAACATCACTCAGCTGAACCACCTCTGGGTCAAGGAAGAAATTAAAAAAGAAATCAGTTTTCCTACAACTTAATGAAAATGAATACACAATGTACCCAAACTTGTGGGACACAATGAAAGCAGTCTTAAGAGGAAAATTCATAGCACTAAGCTCCTATATGAAAAACCTAGAGAAATCTCACACTAGAGACATAACAGCTCAGCTGAAAGCCTTACAACAATTAGAAGCAAACACATCTAGAAGGAGTAGATGGCAGGAAATAATCAAACATGGAGCTGAAATCAGTACAATTGAAATAAAAAGAACAATACAAAGAATCAATGATTCAAAGAGTTGCTTCTTTGAGAAAGTCAACACGATTGATAAGCCCATATCCAAACTAATCAAAAAGCAGAGATAGTGTGTCCAAATCAACAAAATCCAAAATGAAAAGAGGGACATAAAAATGGACCACCAGGAACTCCAGAGAATTATCAGATCATACTTTGAAAATCTGTATTTCACAAAAATGGAAAACCTAGATGAAATGGACAGCTTTCTGGAGAGGAACCATTTACCAAAATTAAATGAAGAACAAAATAATTACCTAAACAGGCATTTCCCTTAAGGAAATTGAAGCTGTCATTAAAAGCCTCACCAAAAATAATATCTCTGGTTCAGATGGTTTCAGTGCAGAATTCTACCAGAATTTCAAAGAAGAATTATTACCATTGCTCCTCAAACTATTTCAAACAGTAGAAACTGAAAGAATATTGCCAAATTCCTTTTATGAGGCCACAATTACCCTAATGTCCAAGCCACTCAACGACACAATATAAAAAGAGAACTACAGACCAATTTCCCTCATAAATATTGATGCTAAAATTCTCAAAAAAAATTAGCAACTTGTATACAACAATATATAAAAAATATCCACCAAGACCGAATAGGTTTCATCCCAGAAATACAGGGCTGGTTTAACATATGAAAAACCATAAACATTATCCATCATATAAACAAACTAAAGGAACAAAATCACATGATCATGTCCTTAGATGCGGAAAAAGCCTTTGACAAAATCCAACATCCCTTTATGATTAAAGCCCTGGTGCTATCAGGAATACAGGGAGAATACCTAAATATAATAAAGGCAATTTACAAGAAGCCGACAGCCAGCATCAAACTAAATGGAGAAAAATTCAAAGCAATTCCACTAAAATCAGGAACTAGACAAGGATGTCCTCTCTCCCCTTATCTAGTCAATATAGTTCTCAAAGTTTTAGCTAAAGCAATAAGAGAGCAAAAGGAGATTAAGTGGACACAAATTGGAAAAGAAGAAGTGAAACTATCTCTATTTGCAGATGATATGATTGTATACATAAGTGACACACAAAATTTTTCCAAGGAACTTCTACAGCTGAAAAACACCTTCAGCAAGGTAGCAAGATACAAGGTTAAGTCAAAGAAATCAGTAGCCCTTCTATACACTAAAGATGGAAGAGCTGAAAAAGAAATAAGAGAAACATTACCCTTCATAATAGCTGCAAATAGTATTAAATACTTCGGAATAGCTATAACCAAAGAAGTAACTGATCTATTTGACAATAATTTTAAATCATTGAAGAAAGAAATTTTAGAGGATATCAGAAAATGGAAAGCTCTCCCATGATCCTGGTTAGGTAGGATCAATATAGTAAAAATGGAAATTCAACCAAAAGTAATCTACAGTTTCATTGCACTGCCCATCAAAATATCAACACAATATTTTTTGAACATTGAAAGTACAATACTCAGTTTCATTTGAAATAACAGGA
Organism: Sigmodon hispidus; assembly: GCA_004025045.1. Lineage (NCBI taxonomy): Eukaryota > Metazoa > Chordata > Mammalia > Rodentia > Cricetidae > Sigmodon > Sigmodon hispidus. Next base: position 39,772 of record PVIH01017364.1, on the reverse strand, counting down.
AAGCCAGGATTCGCATTACAATTTTTCTCCACAAAAGAACCTCAGGAGGCATTACCATCCCTGACTTAAACTTATACTATAGAGCTACAGTAATAAAAACAGCCTGGTACTCACATAAAAATAGATGTGTGGATAAATGGAATAGAATTGTGGATCCAGAAATTATCCCAAAAACCTATGAACACCTGATTTTCGACAAAGAGGCCCAAAATATTCAATGGAAAAAAAGATAGTATATTTAACAAATGGTGTTGGCATAGCTGGATGGTAGTGTGTAGAAAAATGCAAATATATCCAAGCCTGTTACTCTGCCCAAAACTCAAATCCAAGTGGATCAAAGACCTCAATATAAACTCAGCCACTTTAAACTTGATAGAAAAGAAAGTGGGAAATACACTTGTACAAATTGGCACAGGCAACCAATTCCTAAATATAAGACTAGTGGCAAAGACACTAAAATCAACAATCAATCAGTGCAATCTCCTGAAGCTAAGAAGCTTCTGTAAAGTCAATGACACTGTCAATAGGATAAAACCACAGCCTACATAATGTGAAAAGATTTTCCCAACCCTACAAGTGATAGAGGACTGATCTCTAAGATATATAAAGAACTCAAGAATCTAGAGCCCAAAACCTTGAATAACCCAATCAAAAATGGGGTTTAGATCTAAAAAGGTAATTCTCAGCAGAAGAATTATGAATGGCTGAAAGGCACCTGAAAAAGTGCTCATCATCTTTAGCCATCAGAGAAATGCAAATCAAAACAAGTTTGAGATACCACCTGACACCTTTTAGATTGGCTACGGTAAAAGACACAGAGGACTGCCTATGCTGTAGAAGATGCAGAGTAAGGGAAACACTCCTCTATTGTTCGTTGGAGTGTAACCTTGTTCAGCTACTTTGGATGCAGTATGGCGGTTTCTCAGAAAACAAAATCAATCTCCCCAAGGACCCAGCAATACCACTTCTGTGTGTATACCCTAAAGATGCACAGTCACACTCCAAAGGCATTAGCTCACCTATGTTCATAGCAGTGTTATTTGTACTAGCAAGAACCTGGAAACAACCTAGATGTTCCTCAACTGAAGAATGAATTAGCAAAATGTGGTACATCTACACAAAGGAGAACTGCACAGCAATAAGAAAAATTGATATCATAAATTTGCAAGCAAATATAGGTATTTGGAGAATATCCTCCTGTGCAAGATATCAAAACCCAGAAAGATAAGCAGGGGATGTACTCCCTCATTAGTGGACTCTAAACAAACAAACAAAAAAAGAAAAGCATGCCCAAACTACAAACCACAACTGGGATCAGAAACATCTTAGACTGACTCCTTGGATCCCCCTCCCTCTAGAGGAACACCTGAACTAGTCCTGAGGTTGGGGGAGAAAACTGGATTTGCCAGGAGTATAGGCTGATGTAAGCAATATTGGGAGAGTGAGACTTTGGACAGCCTGCCCATGGGAGGGGGGGCTGTCAAGTTGTGGAGAAGAGAGATTGACCTGATGTGTTGGGAGAGGGAAGGGACCTTGAATAAGGATATACAAGGATAGAAAATTTGACTTCTTAATTCATAACAATAAAAAAGAAAAGAAAACCATTATCTCTGAGGGGAACAACTATCTTGGGTTGCAAAAAAAACCATACATCTTACAACTTGATGGTCCCAAATTCAAACAGACAAACAAAAAAACACACAACCAAAACCATTTCGCAGAAAGGAAAATAATAATATGCAAACAGCTCAAGAAATATACTAATGAGCAAAAATATAAGGGGAAGGATGAACGGGTACTCTTATCTAAAGAAACCAAGTCTGGTTCACATAAGAAAATGTGCATCCTGAAAAGCCAAGTGTGAGGACCTTAAAATCTATGACTCTAATCTCCCTTAATTCCTGATTAAAAATGACATCTTGCAATAGTTATACCTATGACACAGACACCTACCTCACTTGACTCTATTCCTTATCCACCCTGAACTTTTACTTGAGATTCTGAAAAACTTAGGGATATAGCTTAAGAAGAAAAATAATCATACATAATATGCTCCATTTCTAAAGTTGCTTTAAACCTATTTTCTTACTAGAAAATTCCTGAAGAAAAATTTTAATATAAGTCTGTGGCTTTGCTAAATGAAATCCCTCAGTTAAGATTTAGAAAACACCCATGGTTTGGGCTGATAATATATTTGGTAGCATCTATTGTAGCTGGATAGATGAACAAAGTCTGTATCTCAAACCAGTGTTAAATCCATCTCGGGGTCCAGAGGAAAACAAGAGGAGTCTAAATCCCAAATGCAGATATGTCTATGTTCCTTGTCCTTCTGGATCCACACTTCCTTCAGGGTCTTCATCATTATAAATGTTCTCAGCCATCTGCCATGCTTGTATGATATTGTCTTCTGATACAGAACAAAAAACCCAAGGTTCACTGAGATTCCAGGGGAAATTAGAGATCTTGGCAGTGTGACCACCATGAGTAAACAACAACTCTGGTGGGCCATCTTCTGCATCTTCTGGGGACTGTTCTTCTCCAATTTTACTTAAATCCCAGACATTCAGCCTACCACTAATACCTACTTCTAGTATCACTAGAAGCCAAAATTGTCGCATTGTGAAGTGGCCACTGAACTTGAAATATTTCATCCTTATGTGTTTCAAAGGAATATAACTTGAGTTTCAGATTTCTCGGATCCCCAAAGCAATAGTCTTGTCAGCCGATCAGGTGGCAAGAATAAACTCACTGTAGGGATTGAAAGACAGGAAATTCACTTCAGCAGTGTGAGCATCAACCCAGTGGCTTGGCTTAGAAGTATTGTTTGAACTAGTATCCCAAATCATAATTTTCTGATTAAAGGCGACTGATCCAAACAGAGACTCTTGGAGCAGATGTCACGAAACATCCTCTACTACTGCAGTGTGTCCTGTAAAGATGTCTTTTGACTGGTGGGTTTTTTGTGGAACTTTGTAACAATAGAAGCATGTCTATGTTTAAATCTTTTGTATGTTCGTGTAACTTGTTTTCTCCTATTAGTTTGCCTTGTTACACTTCAATATGATGGCATTCACTTTGTCAAATTATTGTATTTTTTGTTCTTGATTGAATGTCATCTCTAGGAGCCTTGCTCTATACTCTACATACTGAGGAGTAGATGGTGGGCGAGTGGATTTTGGTAAAGGGGTGGTGGATGGCAACCAAAAATAGTAGGAGGAGTGGAAACTAGGTCTCATAGATTGTATGAGTAACAAATCTAATTTGAGTTAAAAGAAAAAAGAAAATTAAATGGTACATATAGACATTTCTTGTAGTAATGGGACTGTAACAAGAAAAATATATTGAATGTCTACCAAAATTATTCTAAATTTTCAAGCAAAAAGTAAAGTTAAAAATCAACTGATCACATGAACAAGAGTAAGTGCCTACAGCTTTAGCATATCTCACAATTATTTGAATAACCATTCAAGATGCATGTATGGTAGTTAATTTTATCCATCCCATGGATGTATGAAAAAAATGTCATAACAAACACCACTAGTCAGTGCTTGTAAAGACTGACTCAGCATCTTGATTATCTGATAGCTTATTTGGCCATATGTACAAATGATTCTTATAAAAGAATATGGATTGATAAATGATTGTAATATTATTTTGTGTGTAAACATATATGTATTTATGTGAGGTATAGATATCTATTTTAAGTTTACATGCACATGCAAATGCATTTAGAAATAAATGAGAAACCAACCTGGGTAGTTAACTTCAGTGCTCTGGCACTATATACAAATTTTTGCTATTTCAAGACAGGTGTAGTGTAGTCAGTGAGGCTAAAATTCTGCATGGATCCTCTTATTTTTACCTCCCCACTTCTGTACTTTAAATGTTCATGCCAACATCCCTGACTTTTTTAAAAACATAGGTTTAGAGTTCAAAATAAGGTTCTCATATTTGCATAAAAGTACTTTGACCACTGAACTTTATTACAATGTTAATAGTAATTTTTTCAAGTTAGTTTACAACAGTTTTTGCATAAATATGGTCTAAATTTTTTCTTTATTTTTTAGATAGGTGTGACCTTTTACACTCATTAAGACACAGATGCCACAAGGAAAGCAACTATGTAGGTGGTGATTAGCAATAGTTAGAAAATGTTGCCTTTCAACAGAACTCATTTAGGTAATACTTCTGGAAATGCAAGCAATCTGTTATAATAATTAACTGCAGACTTGTTTGGATATAATTACTAGAGTCTCAGTCTCATTCTAATGGAACCTATTCTCAAAAGACTCATAGCACGTCATTATAAAATGTAAATACACACCAAAATAGCTAAATGAAAAAAACAATTTCAAAGTCTTCTAAAAACAGAACAGAAGGCAATCTTCTAGTGACAAAAACTAACCATATAATAGCTCTAAATAATAAGACTTTTCATAGGGATGTCCTTAGAGATCAATATTATTGGGCTCCACAGAACATTAAAAATATTAGACAGTAATAATAACCTCTTGAAGTATTAGATTTATATACTTGAATATTTTTATAGTCTCTCACACTTTTAAAATTTTTTTCTTTTCCTTAAAAGGTTTTTTTTTTTAATTTTACATACCAACCACAGTTCTCCTTTCCTCCCCTCCTCCTACTAGCCCCCAGCTTTTCCCCACCCTACTCCTCATCCACTTCTCATGGAGGGTAAGAACACACACAGGAAGTCAATATAGTATGCATATCAATATTGGAACATATAAAATTGTTTGAGATTATGTGTGTCATCATGGAAATTGCTAGATGGATATATTTTCTACAAAATGAGAAATCATTTCATAAATATCATATATTCCTAATTTTAACAATATTACATAATGTTGAGGGAAAAACTCATAATAATTGAAATCTAATGCTGATCTTATCTATATTTGTCTCCACTGTTTTACTTTCCTCCACCACTTTTTCTCTCTGTGTGTATTTGTATGTATGTGTGTTTTTACATGAATGTTATGCCACGAGGAAGTTTAGAAATTAGTTCCATCATAAACGACTTGAAAGCTGCAGGGGAAGTAAATCCCCACTACATCTATTTTTAACTGATCTTTTTATTCAGCACATAAGAAAGTTGGATTGTGGAAAATGGCAGTTAACTATTGAAAACTAAGTCAAGTAATAAACACATTTTCAGCTACTATAAAAAATATAGTGTCCTTACCAGAGCAGATTAATATGCTTTTTCGTGCATGGTATGAAGCTATTGATCTAGCAAATGCCTTTTTCTCTGTGCTATTCATAAAGATCATTAGAAGCTTTTTGTTATAATTTGGCAAGGTAAGCAATATACCAATACAGTTATATATCAAAGATATATAAATTCTGAAGTCTTGTATAAAAACTTAGAAATAATATTGATTCCACAATATATAACTTCAATGCACTATATTGATGATATTATGATGATTAGAACAAGTATGGAGGAGGTAGCAATTACTTGCGAATCATTAGTAACACATATGTACATCAGAGGACAGAAAGTAAATTCAATCAAAATTCAAGGACTTTCTACTTCAGTGAAATTCTAAGGAGTGTTACAAGCCATGGAGATATTTCCTTTTAAGGTGAAGAATAAGTTATTGCACCTGGATCCTCCCACTACCAAGAAAGAAGGACAACCCTTAGTAAACTCATTTAGATTCTAAAAACAACACATTTCTTATCCCAGTGTGTTATTCTGAACCATATACCAAGTGACTCAGAAATCTGCTTGATTTCATTGGGTACTGAAACAAGAGATGATTCTTCACCAGGTCTATACTACTGTGAAGGCCACTCTACTACTTAAGGAATATGATCAAGTAGACTAAATGGGACAAGAATTATCAGCAAAGATTAGGGATGCTGTTTGGGGTCTTTGGTAAATCTCAATAGTGAATCACAAAAGAGACTTTAAGATTCTGAAGCAAGAATCTGTCATCATGTACAGACCACTGTTTTATCTTTGAGAAACTTTTCTTGCTTTTCTTCTGTGCCTTATAGAAATGGAAGATTTGAAATGGACCACTAAGTTACCATGTGATGTGAGTTGCTCATAACAAGATGAAAATTATCTAATCTATCAAATCATAAGTAGGATGTGGACATCAGCAATCCATCATCAAATGGAAGTTGTATATACATCATAGAACACAAGCAGATTTGAGAGCACAAGCAAATTACATAAAGAATATACCCAAATGTTTATGGATTTTATTTCTGTTATAATGCAGTTTACTAAGAAGCATGTACCATTTGCTTAATAGGGAATGTTGACCAAGGAAAAGATGACAAGGGCCTGATGATTTTGCATGGTATGTAGGCATCATACAGAAGTGGACATGTGCAGCGTTACAACTAATGAAAGATATCAGCAAAGGCAGTGGGAAAGACTTTGAGCAATACATATGACTGTATATATTTTTAAGCAAAATGATAAGGTGTTTGATTATTCACTTATTTATGGGAAATATACAATAGATTGGCTAGATGGTTGGAACTTAGAAAGGCAATGATTGAGAAATTGTTGAGAAAGGCATCTCTCCAAATGGATGGAATACGTGAAAATAATTGTGTACCATATAAATTCTCATTAAAAGGTGACATTAGCTAAGGAGGCATTCAATAATCAAGTATTAAATTTGACCCATTTTCCAAATAGTCAGCCTCTTTTCTGAGCTATCCATGTCCTTTCGCAGTAGGCTTATGAACAAAGGGACCATGATGGCAGAGATAGGTGTTAGGTGAAGTTTTAACAACAAGGGATGCCACTCAATAAGGCTGAACTATTAATAGATGATGCTATATTACTATAAGTACTATACTAGTCAACAGGAGAGATCAAGATCAAGGTCCCAAATTGACACCATATTCCTGAGTTCCCAGCCAGTGACCTGGTGACAGAATTTTATTACTGAACCCATGGATTATTCTAATTATTGATTTACCATTCATGAATGTAATGTTCTGACCAACCACCACACATGGACTTCCAGATTGCCCTTGAAACATCATGTTTTACATATAGTATTGATTATGACCAAAGAACTTACATCACAGCCAGAAAAGTGTTTCACTATGAGCACAATCATGAAATCCATTGGTCTTATCATGCTGCTTACTGAGGCAGTTAGCCTGATATGAAGGTACAATAATGACCTTTTGAAGACACACTTGCAAGGCTGAGACAGAATTTACCAGAAGATATTTATATGATTTGAATATGAATAAAATATATTTTATGGTTTCCCTATACCCAGAATCCATAGATTTGGGAATCAGGAAGTACAGAAAGATTTAGTTCCACTCATTTATCACTACTGAAAACCTTCTAAAAACATGTTTCCTTTTTCTTTTTATGACCTTTAGTTCTGCTGGCTTAGACATTTCGGCTTGGAGGAGGTAGCTCTTTCCAGAACCAAAACAAACATTTCAGTGAACTTAAAGTTTAGACTCCCTCCTGTCCAATTTGAGCTTCTGATATTTCCAAGCCAACAGGCTAAGAAAGGAATGTCTGTGTTAAAAGGTGTGGTTGATGCAAATTACCAAGGAGAAATTAGATTACCTCTCTATATTAGAGAGAAAGATGATTGTGCCTGAACTGAAGAATATTTTCTAGAAAATCTCATCGTGTTAAATCATCCTATGATTAAAATCAGTGGGAAACTACAACAATCTAATCCATGCAGAATGACCAAGTACACAGACCTATCAGGAATGAAGGTATAGGTAATTTTTCCAGGAAAATAAAAGCCAAAACCTTCTGAGGATACTTGCTGAATGTTGATAAACTATACAGTGAATAAATAGAGAAATGTAGTTATAAATACCAGATAAGACCAAGTAACTAGTTGCTGAAAGGAAGATTAAAATTGACATGAGTGTTTCTGTCATATTTTAAAAATGTGTTTCTATTGATATTTTTATTATATAATATAATATTAATCAAGAGATTATCAATGACATCCATGTTTAAGATTGAGATAATAAAAGAAAGTTCTTCAAAGTACATCGCCATCTATTTAAATTTATAATGCATTTGTTGTAGTATGAGGAATAGTTATAATAGATTAGGCTTAATTATGAGCTCATAATTGTTTTCATTTAAAAACTGAGAACAGCACAAGTGAATATATAATATGATAAGTAGACAAGATAGGTACTTGCTATGGCCACTTTGGGATATCTATTGGACTATATCTGGAATTAAGGAGAACCAATGATGGCCTAATATATTTGTAAAGGTTTTGAATTAATTATTCTAAGTGAGAAAGCATACTTCGTAAAATGATTATTAGTTTTTCACATGATGGCCAGACTTTCCTTTTTCTCCTTTTCTCCCAGTCTCATCACTTATCTTCCCTCTCACCCACATCCACTCCATCTCTGTTTTCAATCAGAAAAGCACATGCCTCCCAGGAAAATTAACCAAACAAGGCCTATCAGGTTGTACTACGACTAGAAACCTTTCACATTAAGGTTAGGTAAGACAACCATGGATGAGGAATAGCTGGAAAAGTAGTCAATGGCAGCCCTGTTCACACTGCTAGGAGTCTCACAAGAAGACCTACCCAACTGTCACATATATGCAGAAGGCTTAGAACAGTTCCATGCAGGCTCCCTGGTTGTCAGTCCAATATCTGTGAGCCCAATCATAGTTGATTCTATGAGTGTTATTATAGTGTCTTTAACATCCCTTACTCCTATAATTCTCCCATTTCTGAAAGATTTAGAGAGCTCATCCTATTGCTTGTCTCTGGGTTTCTTTACCTATTTCTTTAGTTGTTTGATGAAGCTTCTCTGATGATAAGTAGACGAGGTACCAATCAATGACTAAAGCAGTATATCATTCAACATCATTATGTTGATAGTTTTTGTCTGTTATGTATGGGTCTAACCTAGTTCTCTGGGATACCTAGCCTTTCTGTCCTGCAATGCCAGGCATTGTCATGAAATGTCACGTCATGTGTCTCAGGTTAGACTTGTCATTTATTTGTCTCTCCCATAACTTCTGTGCCATTTTTAGGCAGGACAAATTATAGACAAAGATAGGCAGGACAAAGATTTTTGTGGTTGGGTTGGTTTTTTAATCCCCCAAATAGAAGTCTTGCCTGGTTACAGATGCTGGTCAATTCAGACTACACATCCCCTATTGTTATGAGTCTTAGGGTCATCCTTATATATTCAAGGGAGTTTCAATTGCACTGGGTTTCTACTTTACTCTGAATGACCCCACTGTTTCAGATGTTTCTTTTAGTACTGTCCCCCTCTGTAATCCCACCTCATGCTTCTAATTTTTATTCCTACCCATGCCCAGGCCAGCTATATAATTTCTCTTTCCCAGGGAGATTTAAGTATTCCCCATACTTGAGACCTCCATGTTAGTTTCTCTGTGTCTATGGAATGTAGTATGATTATCATTTACTTTACAGATAATATTCACTTATGAGTGAGTGCATACCATGCTTGTCTTCCTGAGTCTTGGTTACCTCATTCAAGATAATTTGTTTTTGTTTTCCATAAATTTTCTTACAAATATCACATCATTACTTTTAACAACTGAGTAATACTCCATTGTGTAAATGTACTACATTTTCTTTATTTATTCTTTTGATGAGGGATGTCTAGGTTTTTCTTCCAGTTTCAGGATATTATGGGAAGATCTACCTTTTATTTGGATCTTTGAGGTGGAAAGTCATACCTTTAACCAGATCTTTTAAAGTGGGAAAACTCACCACTATTTTAGGCCACACAATTGCTGAAAGTCTATATAAAGGACATTGAAGAAGACAGTCAATCTCTTTGCTTGCCTGTTCTCTCCTTTACCTTTAAGTTAGTTTCTTCCCTGGCATTAGAGCCTTTTTCTTCAGAATTCCAATGCCTACTGAAGTATACCTGAGACAATCAGCCTCATGAACTGAAAAGTTCCTGGATTCTTTTATAATGCTAGGCAGTCCATTATTGAATTAATTGAAGCATAGTCTATAAATTATTCTAATAAATACCCTTTATATATAGATGTATAAAGATACATATAGAGAGATTTATTCTTTAACTTATGATACTCTATAGAATCATAGTGGGGTGTTCGAATATGCATATATGATTAATAACTTTGAATGTGAAATATAGAACACCAACATTCAAAGTTAATTCGAAGTATGTCTCAGTCAAAAGACCCTTATTTTCATTCATATTAGAGTCTATTATAAATGTGTAAGCCTGAATTTAATGTGCTTATATATGTTAATGCATAAGCACAGAAATATCAGCCGTCTTAGACTGAAATATAAATTATAATTGTTAGCATTATTTTTGTTATGAAAGTAAATGCCCTGTATACACATATATGTTATTTTCCCTTCATAACAATATTATTTCTATCTGTATTAAGTACTATATATTTGGGTAGCAAGACTTACTCAAGGCTTATTGACAGGTCCTAATAGAAGAAATTTACTTCTGTGTTCTTATCCAGGAACAGACTTGGGAAGGTCAGTCCAAGGCTGAAGCCTCAAAAGAATCAAGGTTAAGAGTTTGTGAGTTAACCAACCCTTCCCTCATGCTTTGATTATTTATCCTAAATTATTTGATTGTGTCTTAGGTATTTTGCATTCACCTTGGCAACATTTTTATGATATAGCTCTCTGACTACCTTGGCTATTTCTCGCCTGTAAATTCTATAGAGAATTCTCTACTTCTTAATGAACTATATTTGCACAATTTGTCAGCTTATGTGAGACCTTCAGGTTCTAAAATTGCTCTTGTAATCTTTACTTCTCATCTCCAATCCTCCCAATCAACAGCAAGCCATACCAGACCCTTATTCTTGATGATGAGCATGCATTACATTGAGTAATATGGTTTTAGTGATTGGGAATATGGAAGAGTATCATTGTTCAAAAAATATAATTATTAAAGGTATTGATTTATAAATAAAAAAATCATACATGAAGCATTTAATTAATGGATCTGACCAACCTAAAAAATTTACAATTTCTGTGTGTGCTTCTGTGTCTATGGTTTTCTTGTGCTTTTTCTTTGGCTTTTCTTGTATTTATTTTGTTCCATTCTTGCTTGCTTTGGTGTTATATTATTGTATATTTATTATTAGCCAGTAGATGTCTTTTGCTAAAGGGAGAATGAAAGGGTGTGGATTCAGATGAGAGGAAAGATTAGAAGAACTGAGAGGAGTTAAGAAAGGGAAAATCATATTTAAAATAATATGGAGATAGTCTTTTTAATAAAAGAAAAATAAAGCTAATAATATTGTAGAGTTAAAACATTCATGAAAAAAGAAATAAATTTCATAAGGTTTATTTGCCCATAATATGAAAGGCATCTCCATTCACTACTGAGTACATAAGTATAAGTTTTATATTTTTATCATTGAAAACTTCTTCACTGATGTTTATATATTATCGCAAATCATCTTTGAGCACTGATATTATCTAACAATTCCACATTCATGATTGCTGACCACGAATAACTCTGAAGATACAACTGTCCCAAAACAAAATTATCAAGAATAAGTCTTAGTAATTTATTAACACATTGTAAAAAAGAAAACAAAAGGAACACTGTGCACAAAAATAAACTGCATTATAAAACAAAGAAAACTATGTACTAGCTCTAAGTATGGAGTAATTTTAAATTCCAAATATCATGTAACTAAGCAAAGATTCTGGAAGAAATGATTCCACTGTACCTTTTTTGTCTGCCTTTTCTAGCTCAACTTTTTCTGTAATATTTAAGAAAGTAGGGAGAAAAGAAAAATTTGAAGGTTTTTTTCCAAGTTATCCTGCAAAGGAATTCAAATGTCATCATGAAACTGCCCAACACTTGAGATAAATTTCCTCAGAGCCTTCTTCATATCTTTGTTCTTCAGGCTATAGATAAATGGGTTCAACATCTGAGGAATCACAGAATATATCACTGAAGCCACTACAGTTTTTTCAGGAGAGTCAGTAACTGCAGAGCTGATGTACACACCCAAAATGGTTCCATAAAATAAGGAAACAACTGCCAGGTGAGACCCACAAGTGGAAAATGTTTTATATCTTCCCCCTGTTGATGACATTTTTAGAACTGCTGATACAATCTGACTGTAAGAGAAAATTATCCCAGAGATAGGAATGCCACCAAATACACATGATGCAAAATATACCAAGATGTTATTAATGAGTATATCAGAACATGCAAGTTTAATGAGCTGAGCAAGTTCACAGAAGAAATGAGGTATTTTCACATTTGTACAGAAAGATAAGTGAAGAGCCATCAAAGTATGTAGCAGACCAAACACAAAGCTAAGAAACAGAGAGAATAAAACCAACAAGACACACCATGAAGAACTCATGATTGCAGAGTAGTTTAGAGGATGACAAATGGCCACATAGCGATCATAGGCCATCACAGCAAGTAGACAATTTTCCATTCCAGTGAAAACAAGCACAAACCAAATTTGAATAAGACAAGCTGTATAAGTTATGCTTTGATTCTGGGTAATGAAGTTTATGAGCATCTTTGGTATTGTGTTTGTGCTTAAACAGATGTCATTAATAGAAAGGCTAGAGAGAAAAAAGTACATTGGTGTATGCAGGTGTATGTCAAAGCTGACAGCCACTATGATAAGCAGGTTTCCTAGCACAGTGACAAGATATATGCACAAGAAAAGGCTGAAGATAAGTTTCTGGAGCTGAGGATCATCAGTTAGTCCAAGGAGAAGGAATTCTGAAATAACTAAATCTGAATGGTTTCCCAATTGCATTTTCTTCATAATTCTAATGAAAATAACAATTAAAACTAAAAGACAATGAATCTTTTAGATTTACAAAAATTGAATCACCTATTAACTTGATGGTATTGATAATTCTAGGAATTCTTACACTCAGTGATCATGCTAAGGTGCATGACTGCAGCATTCATTCAGCACTTGAAAGTATTTGTAAAGTATGAGATTGAACACCTAGAAGAAAAAGAAAAGCTCTTTATATGTAACTTAAAGGCTAAATGTTCTATACTCACTTTCATCTTCTACCTCACCCATTGTAATTTATTTTATCAAAATACAAAGTATTCTAAAGGGATATCACTAAATTTTATAAAATACATCATATACTTTCATATTAATTTATGCTTTTCATAATCTAAAATGACACCAGAACATTTACACTTATATTCTAGATAAAACATGTAAACATGTTTATATTAAATAATTTGAAGATCATCTCAGACAATAAATCTTTATGCTCTTCATTATAGCAGCACACAGAGTCCCTCATGGTTAGCAACTCCACTTCTGGGATATTAAAAAGCATGAGTTAAAGATGAGATTCCTGAACTTTATAATGAATTTTTAAAACCAACCCTGCTAATAGTCTTTAAAAGGGATCTAAAAATTTTAATGTTTTCTCAGGTCTCTTAATTGACTATTTTATTTTTTATTCTTTAAAAATATCTCTTTTTGACCTCTCTGTCAAAAATCAGGTGTTCATAGGTGTGAGGGTTAATGTCTGGATCTTCAATTCAATTCCATTGATCCACAAATCTGTTTCTATGCCAGTACCAAGATATTTTTAATACTGTAGCTCTATAGTGTAAGCTGAAGTTGTGATGCCTATTGAGGTTTTTTTGTTGAGTACAATTGTTTTGGCAATTGTTCTTTCAGGGTCTGTAATATTTGTGTTGAGATTATGATGGAAACTGCAAACCCAGAGAGATAAGAAGGGGATGTACTCACTCATTAGTGGACTTTAAGCAAGAACATTCTTTTTCCATTGAAAGATGATGGGTGAATAAAGTGATTTAAAATACACACACACACACACACACACACACACACACACACAGAGCAAAACAAAACTGATTTGACAGTAGAAAGGTTGCTTAGAAATTTGTGGTGGCGCTAGTGCATCCATGATCACTAGATATGACCTACTGTGCTTTCTTCATCTGTACCTGAGCCTAACCTGGCTTGAGAAGCTTTAGATTTTATTTTTTATGTTTCATGTATGTTAGAGAAAAAAGAAGTTTTATTACTGTATGGTATTTTTTTTAGCTATTCTGTTTTACTTTTTTATATAAAATTTGATACTGATTTTCAAAAACAATAAAAAATTGTCTTTTTGTCCATTTATTTTAGATGCAGATAGAGAAAGCAACTATATAAGATGTTATAGAACCATTAAATTTCAGTGAACCAGATTAATGCTTGTGAAGAAAGTTGTCCTTGATGTTGTAAAGACCAGATGTCCAGCAGAATAAATTTTCTATAATTGATGGCAATATTGATGCAAATGTGCTAAGAAAATGTAACTTATATACTTTTGTTTTTCAAGAGATTGATTGTTATCTGGTTTTCACTGTATGTCCAGGTTTTCTTATTGCTTTTTTAGATAAAACTGTATCAAAAATTTATATTTATATCAAATTATTAATAAAGTACTTACAAATGTTCTAATGTTGTGATGAATTCTGCTTAACATCTCACCTAAATGTGGAAAATCAAATGATCCTTTTCTCAGGTAAAAAGGTGATAAAATTACTTACTAGTTATAGAACAGGTAGAAAGAAGAGAATGACACTACTGCTCCGTTCTAACTCAGGCATTTTAAATGAATATTTGTCTGGTTGATACCAATAGTTTCACGTTCCCCAGGGTTTGATATATAATTTTCCTCATTAAATACCAGAATAATTACCCTCATTTTGTTCCCGAGAGTGTAGGTCAAGGACTGAGAACTAACAAGACAAGTTTTCAGAAAACATGACTTACTGAATCTATGGTCACGCTTCTGCCATTAAAAGTCCTCTGTTTTTTTTCTTGTTTGTTTGTTTAGAGACCACTAGTGAGTGAGTACATCCCCTGCTTATCTCTCTGAGTTTGTGAGACTTCGCTCAGGAGGATATTCTCCAAATCCATCCATTTGAAACCATAGGACTGTCTGCTCCCTGCCCAGGGAGGGGATGGGGAGTTGCAGAGAAGAAAAATGACCAGATGTGGTGGGAGGGAGAAGAGACCTTGAATAAGGATATACAGGGATGGAAAAAAAATTCAGAGGGAAAGCTGAACACAAAGAAAATATATGTGTAGCAATCTTATTTGTAATTCCACCCTTGATAAGCCATGCTTATGATCCTTATCCTCTGTATAGTTATTGTTAACTCTTCTGCATTTAAAAAAAAAAAAAGTCCTCTGTTTTTTCTATTTCTTTCATTTGTCTCTTTGTTCAAATAACTGTTAAAATTTTCTACTTGGGCTCTTTATTTCTTGTTATCAATAAGCATATTTAAATGCAAATTTTGAGAATATGACACATATTTTACATAATATATGTGTCATATTCTCAAAATATTCATAATATATGAATATAATAGTCTTATAAAAATAGAGACATTCTTGAATTGTTTATTATTATTTTGACATTTTAAATAAATCATATTCAGCATTTTGTGAGTTATAATCAAATTTAAGTAGGTTTTCTCACCTCTCTCTGCATTTGCAGACATTTGTGAGTATGTGTGTGGCAAAGTACTCCTATACAAACCAAGGGAAAGGCACAGAAGTTGTTTCTCTCCATTCTGCCATGTGAAATCCAGAAATGACCTTCAAGTTTTAAGACTTGATTTCAGATACCTTTGCTCTCAAAATCATATGGGGAGACCTACGTTCACTAGTTTTTGCAAAGTACATGTATAGGCCTTATTCTAATTAATCACCAGTAAAATAATTAGAATTGCATTATAAACTTTTATATGTCATGGTAATTTCTATTGAACATGATACTGAGAGTAGAATACACATTTTCCAAGCCACATTGGCTTCCTCGATCAAGATAGTCATGTCTTTTTTTTTTCTCCCTCTTTGTTGCTCTTCTCACTCAACCATTTCCTTCTTTCATAATTTGGTCTCACTTCTTGGTTGCAACATCTTACAATCCCAAATTGCTAAGGAGATCTCTATTTTCTCTTCCTAGGGCTATCTCAGGATATCTCTCTTAAGTTCCTTCTGATTCCAAAGTGTTCAAGGGTTGTTGTTTGCAGTTTCGGTATTTTTTGCTTTTTGGCTAAAATCTACTTATAAGTGAGTACATCCCATGAATATCTTTCCGGGCTTGTGACATGTTGCTCAAGAGGATATTCTCCAAATCCATCTATTTGCCTATGAATTTTATGATGTCTTTCTTTCTGCTGAGTAGTGCTACATTGTGTACATATATCTTAGTTTGCTAATCTATTCTTCAGTTGAGGGGTATCTAGGTTGTTTCCAGGTTCTTGCTACTATAAATAATGCTGCTATGAACATAGTTGAGCTAATACCACTATTGGGCATATACCCTAAAGATGCACATTCATGCTCCAAAGGCATATGAACTATGTTCATAGCAGCATTATTTGTAATAGCAAGAACCTGAAAAAATCCTAGATACCCCTCAACTGAAGAATAGATTAAAAAACTATGGTACATCTACACAATGGAGTACTATTCAGCAGTAAGAAAAAAAGATATCCTAAAATTTGCAGGCAAATGGATGAATTTGGAGAATATCCTCACGAGCGAGTAATCACAAACCCAGAAAATAAGCAGGGGATGTACTCACTCATTAGTGAACATTAACCAAAATCAAAGCATTCGCAAGCTGCAAACTACAGCACTGAACAGCTTGGGATCTGAAGCACCTTAGACCGAGACCTTGGAGCCCATACCTCCAAAGCAACACTTGACCCATTTTTGATTTTGGGATGAGGAAATTGGATTTACCTGGAGTGGATGATGAACTAAGCTTCTTTGGGACCTTGGAACCTCCTGCCCTTGCTGGGGAGGAGATAAGGAGATGGGGAGAAGAGAGAGTGACTGGGAGGGGAAAGGGAGTTTGAACAATGGGATCCCTGGATAAAAAATGAGACTTTATTCATTATTAAAAAAGGAAAAATAAAAAACAATAGCCTTCTCCCCCACAAAAGAAAAAAAAAAACTGAAACACAGATGGCAGCCTATGTTGGAAAGGATGCAGAGGGAGGGGAACACTCCTCCATTTTTGGTGGGAGTGTAAACTTGTTCAGCTACTCTGGAATTCAGTATTGTGGTTTCTCAGAAAACTGGGAATCTATCTCCCCAAGGATCCAGCAATACCACTACTGGGCATATACCCTAAAGATGGACATTCATACTCCAAAGGCATTAGTTCAACTATGTTAATAGAAACATTCTTCATAATAACAAGAACCTGGAAACAACCTAGGTGCCCCTCAACTGAAGAGTGGATTAACAAACTGTGGTACATCTACACAATGAGAAAAAGTCATATGCTAAAACTTGCCGGCAAATGGATGAATACGGAGAACATCCTCCTGAGCGAGGTATTGCAATGCCTCAAAGAGAATCAAGAGATGTATTTACTCATTAATGTACTCTAAAAACATAAGAAAGAGAGACATGTCATTGTAGCCAAAAATTCAAGGCTAAAATATAGCTAAATGACACAGTGCCTCACTTGTGCATTGATGGGTTCTGGCAGAGGTGTGGGTGAGGAAAGACTTGTCTTCTTTAAGGGTCTGGCCACAGTGTTTGATTATACTCCAGTAAGTAAATGAGCAGCATGAAATGGACATTTTTGTAAATGGGGAGATCATAGGAATGGGCATGAATCTGAGAGGTCTGATAACTGAATTTGATGGAGTGCATTATGTAAAATCACCAAATAATATGTATTTGTATAAATAAATAAACATTTCTTCCCATAAGATTATAAATGGTTCTTAAAAAGAAATAGTAGGCAAACTTTTACAATACTATCTTTGAGATTATCTATCTAATACTAAAAATGTTTTTGCCATTGAGTAAAAATGAGACTATCATTTGTAACTGTGAGGGGCTAAAATGAAAAAGAATAAATTGTACTCCTCCAAAGCCGAAGGCGTAGTTCCAGTGCAACACATTTAGCTTCAATTGCACTCCTCCAAAGGAAAATATATAAATCCAAAATCGAGTTGTTTGTAGACACAGACATTAATAGTAACATTCTTTATAGAAACATATATGTTAATATATTATATACTATAGTATTTTACAGAAAAATTTATCATAAGCCTAAATTGCCAAGTTCAATCTTTTAATAATTAACTTGACCATGAAAATTATATAATCTCATCTTATTTAAAATTACAATATATTTTAAAGGTAAATTTATTTGATACCTATAATAATTTTGATCTGATTGGGACTCTACTTCTAGCGCAAAGTTTTTCTTTCTTCAGAATAAAACAGAGGTAAGTATATGGATGTGCCTAAGTTGACACAATGATTTCCCATGAAACATAAATGGCTAATATTACATATGATTTATTGTGCAACTCGCTCTGAATGTTATGCAATCTTAAGCACTTCTTTGTAAATTGTAAGAATAAAATATCCTATGAGAAACACAATATTTTGTCTGTAAATTATAAAATAGATTGTGTTAATTAGCTTAACTTTTGTAATGAATCCACTGTACATAGTACTTTGGAGTACCCACTTTAAAAATTAATAAATTATATTTAGATATGTTTCAATCAATCTGAAAAATATATGAATGCAAATTGTCACCAATAATGTAACAAATGAAAGCACCAAGAAGTTATTTCTATATATGTCAAGCTCATACTTGTATTTTTTATTGGAAACTTTTTCTGCTATCATGAATTACTAAAATCATTTATCAAATAAATATATGAAGAAATATGCTATGAAGTTGAGAACATTGAGATGAAGACAATATTACTAGCTTTATAATTTTAAGTTTGAAAGAATATTTCAAATTTCAAAAATTGAAAAAGAGTTGTTACAGAAAACAATATTATTGGACCTTCAAGGATTTCTGGCATGCTGTGTGTTGAACTCAACTCAGTGCTGGGTGAAATAAGTGTTCCTGATATGTAGCAGCCGAATGTTAAAGCCAACATGGCACCTGTCAAACAAGCATGCCCCTAAGTGTTGTTATGTAAATCTGTGCCCACCCTTTCTCTTAAAAGGAGATATCATATTACAGTCTGTCTCTTCTCCCTTCTGCTTCTCTGCTCCAGTACTTGCCTGGCAACTCTCCTAAATAAACTCTCCTGTGGCCCTGATAGTGTGTGTGTGTGTCTCTTCCCACACATGAAACCAACAGGATCCATGATTAAATTGTGAGAATTACACATATGCAAGTTTCAAACATTAATTAAGAAACTTTATTCAACTTGGTTAGTTTCAAGACAAATGACAATTTACCTAAATGTTGATAGTAGTAAATGTGCCCCTGTGTAATACAGACAAACTACACCACCAGAACCTGTCAGAGAAATAGTCACTAGGAGAAAACATGGGTTTTTCACACTGCAGAAAAATTATTGAGAGACTGTCACATGTGATTCCTTCTCTCTGAGTCCTCAGAGATACAATATTCAACAGTCTTCATTGTCCATATTACATCTTTTTTATTCTGATACCAAAGTTACGAGCCCTTAAAGAACAAAAATTTAAAGGTGAACTTCTAATAATAGTTTCTTGACTCTGGAGTCTGATTTTTCTCATTTATGCAAGTTCATTCTATCTACTAAATAATATTTCACAAATCTGGCATATATGATGCTTCTTTTGTAGTAATAAATTAAATTCTTTTTATGTCTACTAACATATTATAACTACCTAAATAATTATACTATAGGAAGCATTTTTCATAAAATATGTTTTTGGTATATAGAAATGAATAATAAAATTTTAAATATTAGTAAATATATAAAAGTTGAATGATTTATGTTATCTGATGTAAGACTAGATTATTAACAAGGTATTGTAAAGATATGTACAATGAGTATTTCTCCATTAGTGACATTCAGTATTAATAAAATGTATTTAATTATGTTTTCATATAAAATTGCAATCATTTTTATTATTAACTGACCAATGCAAAAATTAAATAGCTTTACTTGTTCATATTGAGGGTCTCATATATATATATATATGAATTTAAGATATTCTTCATTTATAATTTGTTATGTTTAATTTTTAATAATGTTATGGTTTATCCTTGTTTATTTTCTTTCAACCTTTATATACTCTCTTCTCCATAGGCTTTTCACATACAGGTCTTTCAGTTCTGTTTTAGATCCAATAAATTCTACTGGGAATGTCTGTGTGATTATGGGATTAGAGCAGTCAGTGGAGTTTGATCAGGCCATCACTGCATATTAACTAAATATAAGCAATGACTTGTTTTGCAGAACCTATCAGTACCTGTTAATTCAGTAAGGGTCCCCTGAGTTACTCATGATTGACTGTTGACACATAAGAAAGCCCATAAGAAATAATTTCACTTGCTGAAAGTTCATTACTACAACAACTGTTTCACATTCAGAAGACAATATTTAACATCAAATTTCCTGTTATATGTTATTGTTCTCTCTATGCCCTCCTCTGAGATTTACTTTAGCATTGAATGGGATAGTATGAGCATGGTGTATAGTCCTGAACACTCAGCCATCACTTAATCTCAGCACTTAGAGCAGGTCTGACTCAATACATTAACCTCAACTTAGGAGATAATTCATTCACCAATGACCAAAATATTTTGACAGGTTGCCAATTGTATGTTTTTAAATAATTTTTTATGAATAAAGTCATATTTTTTATCCATGTATATCCTTTTTCAAGCTCCCTTCCCCCTCCCACCCCTTCCAGTAACTCTCTCTGCTCCACATCTCTTTATCTCCTCCCCAGCAAGGACAGGAGATCCCAAGGACCCAATATAGCTCAGTTCAGTATCGACTCCTGGCAGATCCAGTTTCCTCACCCCAACACCATGACTGGGTCAGGTGTTCCTCTGGAGGGAGTGGGACACAAAATACCAGTCCAAGGTGTTTCGGATCCCCAAGCTGTTCAGTGGTTGTTGTTTGCAGCTTGGACATATTTTGCTTTTTGTTTTTAATTTAGAATACACTAATGAGTGAGTACATCCCCTGCTTATCTTTCTGGATTTGTGATACCTTGCTCAGGGGGATATTCCCCAAATCCATTAATTTGCTTGCAAATTTTAGGATGTCATTTTTTTTTTTACTACTGAGTAGTATTCCATTGTGTAGATGTAACACAGCTAGTTAATCCATTCTCTAGCTGAGGGAATCTAGGTTGTTTCCAAGTTCTTGCTACTATGAATAATATCTATTTGGTGTTCTGTAACCTTCCTGTGTCTTTATAGGCATTTCCTTCTTTTAGTTAGGAAAGTTTTCTTCTATGATTTTATTGAATACATTATCTGTGCCTTTGAATTGGTATTCTTCTCCTTCTCCTATTCCTTTTATTCTCAGGTTAGATCTTTTCATGATGTCCCAGATTTCCTAAACATTTTGTGTTATGGCTTTTTGGTTTTAGTATTTTCTTTGACTCATGTTTCTATTTCTGCTACTGAGTCTTCTATTCCAGAGATTCTCTCTTCCATCTCTTGGATTCAGGAGGTTATGCTTCTGTCTGTAGTTCCAGCTCTTTTCTTTAGATTTTCTGTTTCTACCTTTGTCTCATTTTCTGCCTTTTTTATTGCTTCTATTTCAGTTTGTAGTTCCTAGAATGTTTCTTTCATTTTTTTGGTTTACTTTTTCTTGGTTTTCTTTTAAGAATTTGTTCATCTCTTCCAATTTTTTGTTTGTATTTTCTTCTATTTCTTTAAGGGAATTTTTATATCTTCTCTGAAGCCTTCAATAACCTTCATAAAGCTGTTTTTGGTGTTGTTTCCTTCTGATTCTTCTTCATTGCTCTCTTCAGGTACTGTAGTTTCAGAACCACCAGTATCTTCTGGTGTTGCCTTTGATTTTTCTTTATATTGTTATGCGTATTTTTGCACTGGTGTCTGCCCATGGCTTCAGTGGTTCATCATTAAGCAGTTCCTAGACAGTTGTAGCAAGAGGGCTTGTGTGTTTCTTGTCTCCTCTGAGCAAGTGGTCTTCTCGATCTCTGACTGTGTTCTGGACAAGGGTCTGAATTTCAAAGGCCTCAGTCCTTCTCTACTGAAGCCGCTTTCCCTGGAGTCAGGTCCCGGCTATGCAAGTTCCCCTCTTCTAGATGTGGCTGGAGGAGCCCCTCATAGCCAAACCCTAGCTCCTGTCTGCTAGGAAGTGATGAGGTCAGACTCTAGGGATTGACCCCAGTACGTGTTGTCCGATGCTGGAATCTTCTCACCACTGGACGGGGTATGAATTTCAAAGGCCTCAATCCTTCTCTACTGAGGCAGTTCACACTGGAGGTGGAGCCTGGCTGTGTGGCCAAATTTTTTTTCTAGTTCTAGTGTTATTTTTATTATTATTATTATTATTATTATTATTATTATTATTATTATGAGCAAAGAAGTCATACTTTCTATCCTTGTATATCCTTGTTCAAGGAACCTTCCCCCTCCCGCTACATGAGGTCATTCTTTCTTCTCCACAATTCCCCATCCCCTCCCTGGGCAGGCAGCAGACAGTCCCATGGTCCAACTGACCCAATATTGCTTAGTTCAGTCTCCACTCCTGGCAGATCCAGCTTTCTCCCCCCTCCCTCAAGAGTGAGTCAGGTGTTCCTTTAAGGGGAGTGGGATCCAAGGAGTCAGTCCAGGGTGTTTCTGATCCCAAGCTCTTCAGTGGTTGTAATTTTCAGTTTGGGCATACTTTGCTTTTTTGATCTCTAAGATATATAAAGAACTCAAGAATCTAGAGCCCAAAACCTTGAATAACCCAATCAAAAAATGGGGTTCAGAACTAAAAAAGGAATTCTCAGCAGAAGAATTACGAATGACTGAAAGGCACCTGAAAGAGTGTTCATCATCTTTATCCATCAGAGAAATGCAAATCAAAACAACTTTGAGATACCACCTGACACCTGTTAGATTGGCTAAGAAAAAAGACACAAAGGACAGCCTATTCTGGAGAGGATGCAGAGCAAGGGGAACACTCCTCCATTGTTGGTGGGAGTGTAAGCTTGTTCAGCCACTTTGGAATGCAGTATGATGGTTTCTCAGAAAACTGAGAACCAATCTCCCCAAGGACCCAGCATTACCACTTCTGGGTGTTTACCCTAAAGATGCACAGTAATACTCCAAATGTATTAGCTCAACTATGTTCATAGCAGCGTTATTTGTAATAGCAAGAACCTAGAAACAACCTAGATGTCCCTCAACTGAAGAATGGATTAACAAACAATGGTACATCTACACAATGGAGTACTACTCAGCAGTAAGAAAAAATAATATCCTGTAATTTGCAGGCAAATGGATGGACTTGGAGAATATCCTCCTGAGCAAGGTATCACAAACTCAGAAAGATAAGCAGGGGATGTACTTACTCATTAGTGGTCTCTAAACAAACAAACAAACAAACATGAAAAAAGTGGCCAAATATATTAAGGGAGGATTATAATCTTTAGTAGAAGGATAATATAAACATTAGCTTAAAATATTTTATATATTTTTTAGAAATATTGTATAAATTATTTTTGTTATATTAATTCAGTAAATTATAATATATATTATAATTAATGTTGGAATTAACTCACAGTAATATCATAATAATAAAATCCAGTTTAAAGAAAAAAATCTAATGACTCTATTTAAAAAGGTTTTAGAGAACTTATTTAAAATATGGATTTCCACCAGCATCATGAAGACAACCATTCTATGAAAATATTTATGAATTTGGTTCGCCTATATACTTAAAGAATGTTGTAATTAAGTCAAATTTAAGATTTGATTAGATTTATGTACATAAGGAGCCTCATCTTTCTATCTTTCATAAAACAAGAACTAGGTATTCTAAAAAGTTGATAATTAACAAGGCAAAAAAGTTGTTCCTTGCTCAAAGATTTACACTAACCAATAGACAAGGACTGCTTCAAAATCTGATGGTTTTTTATATGTTTTTTATTTAAAAAGTTTTTTTTTCATACCCAGCACTGCTCTTCCTTCCAGTGCTCTTTCAGCTTCCCCTTACTGTATCCCCCCATTGATACCCCAGGGAGTCAGATCAGTCTGGTATAACCAGGTCAGGTAGGTCTGAGTCCTGCCTCCAACTATCAAGGCAGAGTAAAATGTTCTTCTGTGAGAAATGGACTCAGAGATGTCAGTTCATGCACAAGGAATAAACTCTGGAAGAGACTTCACAAACTGTCCATGCCATTTAACTGTCATATACGTTCAGAGGGTTTAGATCCTTTCAATAAAGGTTCCTCAGCTATCATTTCAATGTTAGTGAGCTCCCAACAGAACAGTTCAGCTATGCCTGTTGGTCTCCATCTCATGATCCCCATCCCTATGCTCATATACTCTCTCCTCTCTTTCTTCAGTTGGACCTTGAGCTTGACCTGGTACTCAGCTGTTGACTCTACATCTGCCTCCATCCACTGCTGGATAAAGGTTCTATAATGACAATGAGTGTGGTCATTAATTTGATTATAGGGGAAGTCCTGTTTAGGCACCTTCTCCACTGTTGCTTAGAGATATAGTCAGGGACATCTTATAGCTTCTTGGATATTTCCTTACCCCACATTGACTCTTTCTATCAAGATATCCACATCTTTGTTCTTCCTTTATGTTGCCTTTCTACTCAAATATCTCCTCTCACAATTTTTTAAATCCATTCTTTAGTTTAGATGCATCTAGGTGGTTACTAAACCAAGTTGTTACTTTGACATGTAAATATGATATGCACTGTAATCGAATGGTACAATTTTTCTGCTCTAGAAGACTGATGATAGTGAGACTACTAGAAGACAATAGGACAGAGACACAAAGAAGGAGAAATACAGAAACAATGACCCAAAAACACAGAGAGTAAGATAGATTAGGAAAAACATACAAAATGAATTTACCTGGCACACCATAAGTCCTGAGGTTTTATGTTATGATTAGTACCTCTTTAATGCTAGGAAGTTCAGTGAATACCATATTCTTCATCATCATATGGGTCTCAGAAAAGCAAGGAAAATGAATTAAGGGGATATATGTGAGTGCTCAGGAGAGAGACTGGAGTGTAATATACCACAATACTTTCTTTTTTTCTATTATAAATTTATTTTAAAATTTATACTTTATTATTACACTTGCCATTGTGTATGAACATGTATATGGTAAAACACATGTGGAAATAACAGGACAACCCACACTGATAGTTTCTCTTCTTTCCCATAAGGGCTCTTGAGATTGAGGAGTTAATGAAAATGCCCACTGAGTCCCTTATTTGGCAATACAGTATTTGTCAGGGTCAGTTACACACAACTTTTATTTAGAAATAGCATAGATAGTACACTAGAAGGCATTTTCTCCCAGAGCATTTGGAATCAATCCTCTAGTTGTCCCATGGGAATGAGGACACAATTACTGCCCCATTTGCAAACAAAACTTTAAGAGGTTCCTGTCTTCCTTTCCTGGGCCCTTTAGTCATGGTGGCAGGAGGGGTGACATCCTCCTTGTCTTGTGGGAGTGGGGAAAGCCCCTCAGTGGCCACAATGCCTAGCTTGGTTCTCAGGATTAAATAAGAACCCCTTCTAGTTTGTAAATGGGATGTGCCTGTACACAGGAACCACGCCTGCAGCACAAGGGTGTCCTAGATGTCATATGCACCGCTACCAGCACTCCCGGTGGCACTGGACCTGTCTGAGCTCTTTGGTGGCCTCCATGGAGCAGGTAACGCCTGTGTGTGAGCTTTTGCTGCAGATCCTGTGTAGCCCTAGCATCTGCAGGTGTGCATGGTCCACTGTGACTCCAATAGCTCCCTGGCATTCTAAGGTTAGGTGAGAAAACCTCGGGCTTTGGGGACCCCTGGCGCTGGGGTGCAGGGTCGGGGTGAGACTCAATGCCACCGAGAGGTCACTGGAACTGGGGCACAGGGCTGTCTGGGCTTGGGCACACAGTGTCCTGGAGCCACAGCAGATGCAAGCCCCCCTCTGACAGCTCGGATCTCAGGCAGAGGGAGAGGGGGTGGGGCATAGATGGCGCTCAGGGATAGACTGGAAGAATCTAACATGCCTTTAGGTTTTTATTGTTGTGGCTTGGCCCCCTCTCAGTAGCAAGTATCTTGGTAGCTGCCCTTCTGGCATCTGATGGTGAAGACTAAGAAAGTCAGTTCCATGGAGTGGGATCCAGGAGGGAACACATGTAGAATTTACCAGGACTTTGCCTGCTGGCTCCTCTTGGTAGCTTGAAAGGCTTTACTGAATTATAACTTTTATTTATACGGCTCCTCACTCACAAGAATCCATATAAAATGAGTTCAATCTTATGATTATAAAAAACAACCCCAAACACATAAACCCAAAGGGCAGAGATTATAGATAAGAAAATAACTATCAATGCTGACAGCATATTATTGAAATACATATTAAATGAGAAATAGTATACTGAGGCAAATACTTGAGAGCCTTTAGTAAGACATAATAATACTAACCACATACATATAATATATAAATATAGAAATGTGTATGAAATATATATTTTTAACACAGGCACTGGAAAAATCTCAGGGGATAAAAAAGGTATATGAGGGGGATTTGCAGACAGAGTAAAGCAAATAAATCACCATGCAAGGCACCATTGGTTGCTCTTAACTGTGCCATACATCTAATTTGAAAAAAAAAAAAAACATAGATCTGAACGTTAAAAGACAATAACAAAAAAAAAAAAAGACAATAACCAGAAATCACGTGGAATGAGAAAATTTAACAAAAAATTATAATGGCTTGTAAAATCATGCATTTACTGAGGAATAAATCGTTAAATTATTTTCAGAATTATTTTAACAGAGCCTCAGTAACTAATTATTTTTGGAATTAATAATTACTATTTAAGAACAAGAACTATTTTAAAAGTCCAAGACTTAAGTGTTTAATCACTGAGATAATAAATTTTTTATTTATTTATTTATTTATTTATTTAGCAGTCATGTAATGTATCTCAGGCTGGGCTTAAGCTCTCCAGCCCAAATCACCCCAGTGCTGATATTATAGTCATGTGTTCAGTATGCCTGAAACAAACTACTCTCTTTTTTATTGTTTTTAGAAAATCAGTATCAAACATTATATAAAAAAGCAAAACATTCAGAATAGATTAAAAACATGCAATAATAAAACTTCTCTTTTCTCAAAAATACATGAAACATACAAAATAAAATCTAAAGCTTTTAAAGCCAGGTTAGACACAGCTACAGATAAAGAAAGTACAGTAGATCACAGCTAATGTCCATGAATGCACTATGGTCACCACAGATTTCTGCTAAGCAATCCTTCTACACCCAAACCAGAAGTTTAGTTTTGTTGTGTGTGTATGTGTGTGTGTGTGTGTGTGTGTGTGTGTGTGTGTATGTGTGTGTGTTTTAAATCACTTTATTCAATGAAAAAAGAAAGTTCTTGCTTAAAGTCCACTAATGACACAGTATATCCCCTGCTTACCCCTCTGGGTTTGTGAGACCTCCTTCAAGAGAATATTCTCCAAATTCATACATTTGTCTGCAAATTTTATGATATTATTTTATCTTACTGCTGAGAGTACTCCATTGTGTATATAAATCACAGTTTGTTAATCCATTCTTTAGTTGAGGAATATCTAGGTTGTTTCTAGGTTCTTGCTATTATGAATAATGCTGCTATGAACACAGTTCAGCTATTAATTTTGGGATGTGAATGTGCATTTTTAGGGTATTGCAGGATCTTTGGGGAGAGTGACTCCCAGTTTTCTGAGAAACCACCATACTGAATTCCAGAGTTGCTGAACAAGTTTACACTCCCATCAACAATGGAGGAGGGTTCACTTTGTCCACATCCTCTCCAACATAGGCTGTCCTTTGTGTTTTTAATCTTAGCCATTCTGACAGGTGTAAGATAGTATCTCAAAGTTACTTTGATTTGCATTTCTCTGATGGCAAAAGATTTTGCACATTTTTTCAAGTGCCTTTCAGCCATTTTTAATTCGTCTGTTGAGAATTTCCTTTTTAGTTCTGAACCCCATTTTTTGATTGAGTTATTGAAGGTTTTTGGCTCTAGTTTCTTGAGTTCTCCATTTTAAAGATCAGTCTTTTGGCACTTATAAAGTTGGTGAAAATCTTTTCCCATTCTGTAGGCTGTCATTTTGTATGAATGGCTGTTTTCCTTTGCCTTACAGAAACTTCTGGGTTTCAGGAGGTCTCAACTTATTGATTGTTGTTCTTAGTGTCTGTTCTACTGGTGTTATATTTAGGAAGTGTACAACTGTGCCAATGTATTGGAAGGCATTTCAAACTTTCTTGTCTATCAAGTTCAGTGTAGAGTTGTTTTATGTTGAGGTCTTTGATCCACATGGGTTTGAGTTTTGTACAGGGTGATAGGCTTGGATCTATTTAAATTTTCTACATACTACCATCTATGTATGCCAACACAATTTCTTGAAGATACTATCTTTTTCCATTGAATATTTTTGAACTCTTTATCAAAAATCAGGTATTCATAGGTGTGAGGATTAATGATAGGGTCTTCAGTTTGAATCCATTGATCCACAAGTCTGTTTTTATGCCAGTACCAGGCTGCTTTAATAATGTAGCTCTATAGTATAACTTGAAGTCAGGGATGATGATGACTCCTGAGTTTCTTTTGTTGAGCAAAATTGTTTTGGCAATCCTGGATTTCCTATTATTCCAAATCTAATTACTATTATTCGTTCAAGGCCTCTAAAAGATTGTTTGGGATTTTTGTGGGAAGTACATTGAATTTGTAGATTGATTTTGGTAGAATTGCCATTTATACTATGTTGATCCTACATATCCAGGAACATGGGGAATCTTTTCACTTTCTGATAACCTCTGCAATTTCTTTCTTCAGTGATTTAATTTTTTTTGTCAAATATATCTGTTACTTCTTTGGTTATACTTACTCCATGGTATTTAATACTATTTGCAGCTATTATATAGGGTGATGTTTTCCTTATTTCTTTTTCAGCCTGTCTGTCTTTAGTGTATAGCAGAGGTACTGATTTTTTTTTAATTGACCTTGTATCCTGCTACATTGCTAAAGGAGTTTATCAGCTTTAGAAGTCCCCTGGTAGAATTTTGTGGGTTGTTTATGTAAACAATCATATCATCTGCAAATAGAGATACTTTTATGTTGTAAGAAGTTTTCCCAGGCCCGTTTGGGCTGGGAGGTTTCCACCTGGCCCACAGAGGCTTTTGTCCCCCAAAGAAATGAATTAGATACTTATATTAACTTCATACTGTTTAGCCCATGTCTCAAGCACATTACTAGCTAGCTCTTTCATCTTAATTCAACCCATTTCCATTAATCTGTCTGCCATGTGGCTTAACCCGCAGCTCACCAGGATTCCTTATATGTCTGTCTTCTTCGGGGGTCGGATGGAGACTAACTCCACCCTCCTTCTACCAGCCTGCCCTCTGATTCTCCACCCACTTCTATGGTGCTGTGCATAGGCCAGAACAGTCCTTTATTTACAGCATACAGAGAACATTCCACCACAGTTTTACTTCTGTTTTGCCAATTTGTATCCCCTTAATTTCCTTTTGTCCTCTTATTGCTTATTTAATAATATAGTTATTGAAGTTTTAGCTAAAGGGAGAGAGGACAGCCTTATCTAGTTCCTGATTTTAGTGGGATTGCTTTGAGTTTCTCTCCATTTATTTTGATGTTGGTCATTGGCTTCTTGTAAATTGCCTTTATTATACTTAGGGATTTTTCCTGTATTTCTGATCTCACCAGGACTTTTATCATGAAGGAGTGCTGGATTTTGTCAAAGGCTTTTTCAGAATCTAAGGAGATGATCATGTCTTTTTTCCTTCCTTCAATTAGTTTATATAATGGGTGACATTTCTAGTTTTTCATATATTGATCCATCCCTGTATTTCTGGGATGAAGCCTACTTGATTGTGATGGATAATATTTTTATATGTTGTAGTTGGTTCGCCAAAATTTTGTTGAGTATTCCTGCATCAACTTTCAAGAGGGAGATTGGTCTTTTATTCTCTTTCTTTGTTGCATCTTTGAATGGCTTGTGTATCAGGATGTTTGTGGCCTCATAAAAAGAGTTTGGCAGCATTCCTTCAATTTTCACTGTATGGAACAGTTTGTTGAGTGTTCTTATTAGTTCTTCTTTGAATGTCTGGTAGAATTCTACAGTAAACTCATCTAGACTGGGGCTTTTTTTTTTTTTTCTTATTTGGAGACTTTTAGTAACAGGTTCAATTACCCTTGGTGTTTAAGTTCTGTTTAGGTCTTTAGTCTGTTCTTGATTAATTTTGATAATTGGTACTTGTCCAGAAAGCTGTCCATTTTTTAAGTTTTCCTTCTTAGTATAGTTTTTGAAAGTATGATCTGATAATTCTTTGAATTTCCTGGTGGTATGTTGTTATATTCCCCTTTTCATTTCTGATTCTGTTAATTTGAATACTCTCTCTGTGTATATTTTGGTTAGTTTGGATAAGAGTTTATCTATCTTGTTGACTTTCTCCAAGAACCAATGTTTCGTTTCATTGATTTTTTTTTTTGTATTGTTCACTTTCTTTCTATTGTACTGATTTCAGTCCTAAGTTTGATTATTTCCTGCTGTCTACTCCTTCTAGGTGAGTTTGCTTCTAATTGTTCTAAAACCTTCAGCTGAGTTGTTAGGTCTCTTGTGTGAGTTTTCTCTTGTTTCTTTATATAGACATCTAGTGCTATGAATTTTCCTCTTAATGCTGCTTTCATTGTGTTCCATTAGTTTGGGTGTGTTGTAAATTCATTTTCATTAAATTCTAGAAAGTCTTTCATTTCTTTCTTAACTTTTTTCTTGACCCAGAGGTGATTCAATGTAGAGATGTTCAGTTTCCATGAGTTTGTAAGCTCTCTGTAATTTTTGTTGTTGTTGAATTCTAACTTTAGGCCATAGTGGTCTTACATGTTACAAGGGATTATTCCCATTTTTTATATATATTGATATTTGCAATTTAACCAAGTATGTAATCAATTTTAGAGAAAGTTCCACAGGGTGCTCAGAAACATGTATATTCATTTGTGTTTGAATGAAAGCTTCTGTAAATATCTATTAAGTCCATTTGCATCATGACATCTGTTAAACCCCTTATTTCTTTGAGTCTTTGTGTGGTTGACCTATCCAATGGTGAAAGTGGGGTATTGAAGTCTTCCACTATTTGAATTTTATATTTGATGTGGAGTTTAAGCTTCAGTAGTGTTTCTTTTACATATGAAGGTGCCCATGTATTAGGGGTATAAATATTCAGGATTGAGATCTCATCTTGATCAATTTTTTTTTAGATGAGTAAGTAATATCCATCCTGGTCTCTTTTTGATGGATTTTAGTTTGAAGTCTACATTGTTGGATATTAGGATAACAACACCAGCTTGTTTCTTGGGCCATTTGATTGAAAAGTCTTTTCCCAATCCTTTACTCTGAGCCTGTCTTTGTCTTTGGTGAGGTGTGTTTCTTTTTTTTTCATCACTTTTTTTTCAAGGTTTTGTCTGTTTATTATTATTATGAACAAGGAAGTCACACTTTCTTTTTTTAATTTTTATTTTTTAATTTTTATTTATTTTTATTTTTTATTTTATTTATTTATTTATTTTGTATTTATCAAGAAAAACAGTAAATGAATTTAAAATGCTGATAAGTTAACAATAACTATAAGGAAAATAAAAATCATAAGAAGTCACACTTTCTATCCCTGTATATCCTTATTCAAGGTTCCTTCCCCCTCCTGCCACATCCAGTCATTCTTTCTTCTCCACAAGTCCCCATCCCCTCCCTGGGCAGGCAGCAAACAGTCCCATGGTCCCACTGACCCAATATTGCTTAGTTCAGTCTCCACTCCTGGCAGATCCAGTTTTCTCCCCTTCCCTCAAGAGTGAGTCAGTTCCTCTCGGGGGAATGGGATCTGAGGAATCACTCCAGGGTGTTTCTGATCCCAAGCTTTGGCTCAGCCGTTAAAGGCTAGGCTCACAACCAAAAATATAAGAGGTGTGTTTCTTGCACGCAGCAGACGGTCGACTTTTGTTTTTGTATCCATCATCTTAGGGTGTGTCTTTTTATAGGGGAATTGAGTCCACTGATATAAAGGATATTATTCCCTGTTATTTTTGGAGGTAGTTTGTGTATATTTCCTTTCTTTGTGCTTTTTGTCACTGGATTATTGATTGTGGTTTCATGGATATATCTGGGTTCATTAGGTTGGAATTTTCCCTCTAGTTCTTTCTGTAGTGCTCAATTTGTTGTTAAGTACTATTTTAATCTGTCTTTGTTGTGAAATATCTTCCTTACTCCATCTATGGTGATTGTTAGTTTTGCTGGGCATAGTAACCTGTGTTGGCAGCTGTGCTCTTTTAGTGTCTATATAACTTCTGACCAGGATCTTCTTGTTTTCATTTTTTCCTTTGAATAGTCTGGCATTATTTTGATGGGTCTGCCTTTATAGGAAAGTTGGCCATTTTCCTTTGTAGCTTTTAATATTTTTTCCTTGTTCTGTATGTTATGTGTCTCAATTATTGTAATGACGAGCAGATTTTTCTGGGGGGGGCCTGTTTTATTTGCTGTTGTATATGCTTTGTAGACATTTCCTTCTTTAGATTGTGAAAGTTTTCTTTTATGACTTTACTGAATACATTATCTATGCCTTTGATCTGGTATTCTTTCCTTCTTCTCTTCCTATTATCCTCAGGTCTGGTCTTTTCCTGGTGTTTCAATTTTCCTGAATGTTTTGTGTTATGGCTTTTTTGTTCTTGGTATTTTCTTTGAGTGATTTATCTATTTCCACTATTGAGTCTTTCACTTCAGAGATTCTCTCTTCCATCTCTTGGATTCTGTTGCTTATGCTTGTATCTGTAGTTCCAGGTTGTTTCTTCAGGTTCTTTATTTCATTCTTTGCTTTGTTTTATGTCTTCTTTGTTGTTTCCATTTAAATTTTTAGTTCCTGGGATGATTCTTTCATTTGTTGGATTTCTCTTTCTTGGTTTTCTTTCAAAGATTGTTCATCTGTTCCAATTTTTTATTTGTTTTTCTTTTGTTTCTTTAATGGACTTTTTCATATCCTCTTTTAAGGCTTCTATAATCTTCATAAGGGTGTTTGTATTTTTGTTTCCTTCTGTTTCCTCTTCATTGCTTTGTTAAATTCTTCTTGTTGTAGAGCCATCAGCTTCTTCTGATAGTACATTGTTCTTTATATTGTTATATATATTCTTGCACTGATGTCTGCCCATTGCTTCCTTGGTTCACTCTTAGCCAGGTCCTAGTGGAATCTTAGCCTGTTGTGGCTACAGGGGTTGTGTGTCTCCTGTCTGCTCTGGATTCAGAGTCTGCATGATTTCTTACTCTGATCAGGTCATGGTATCTTCTTTTTCTGAAGCTGCCTGACTCCCACTCTGCTTTGGACACCATGGGGTCACACTGTTCAGAGAGAATTCTGTAC
The DNA here is from genome assembly GCA_004025045.1 of Sigmodon hispidus. Classification (NCBI taxonomy): domain Eukaryota; kingdom Metazoa; phylum Chordata; class Mammalia; order Rodentia; family Cricetidae; genus Sigmodon; species Sigmodon hispidus. The sequence goes on along the minus strand of PVIH01017364.1, from coordinate 6,340 downwards.
CTCTGTGATGATGCTGCCTGCCTTGATGTGATGTGACCCCTGGCAATGCTGGGTAAGGCTTTTCTCAGCCCTGGTCCAGGGCAGGCCTGTCTGTGAGGTCAAACCCAAGTCTGTGGCTCTGACCTCTGAGATGAGGTCCCAGTGAGGCCCCGGGGATGGAACTTGTTGACCTCCCACTCTATGATAAACCTGAGATCCTGACTATCTGAAGCTGCCTAACTCCCACTCCACTATGCTCTTCTGAGCACAAGAATACCTTTATGGGTTACAAAATCGAATGTTTAATCTGGGTTAATAAAGATAACATTTAAATAAAAAAAGATCAACATCATCAGGAGCAGAATTGTTCTTTTAATTGTGAGAGCTGAGTGGCCACTGTCTTTCACCAGTGGGGGGACTATTCCCACAAATATGGGAGTCTTAGCTTTTTCTGGAATTGAAAATGGCAAACTCTAGAGACAGAAGCATCCATCTGCAGGCTAGTTCCTGTGTAGTATGAAAGTCATTGATCAAGTGGGCTTAGTATGTGATTCTCTTTAGTAGAAGTTCACACAAATAATATCAGTCAAGCCATGCTTCTTGTCTAGGGCTTCTCTCTGCTTGGGGATTTTTGGTATCAAACCCTTCAGTTAGCCTTGAGGAGATAAAATTGAAAATATATTGTGATTCCAGTTTACAAAGTTCCAAATTAATATCAATAAAAGGTAATTAGGTATTCTGAAAGAAAGTTGATGTATGATTAAAAAAATCACTCTCTTCAGTTATGTTTCTGTAATGGATATCATCAGATTATTTGGCAAAATTCAATGTAGTGTAAATGTGAGTGCTTAATAGAATATTAATGGACTAGAAGAAAGATATCAAGGTTTAGGTATATTTATGAACACATTAATTATATCAAAATTGCCTTTGAGAATTGTCACTTTTAGATAATGTTAATCATTTTAGAAAATTATCTAGTTTCAAAATGGCAATTATTTTTTCTTTATTTTTCTGTTTTATTAATTGTATCTACTTCACAAATTTGGGAATTGGTTAATTGCTTTACTTTGATGTACAACTTGAGTTTATTTTTGAGATCTCACTTATCTTTAAATATAGTCATTAATAGTACAAAATTTATCTTTGAACTAATTTTGTTTAGACAGGTTCTGCTATAGGATATGTTTTCATTTCAGTTGATCTTATGATTATTCTTGTTTCCTGTCTTATTTCTTCAATAATGCACTGATCTAACAAATATTATTTTGTTGAATGCTAATATATTTATTAACTTCCTACTCCTTATTTGTTATTTTGTAGTTTCATTTTGTATTTAAGAGATACATAAAATATTTTTTTATTATTTAAGACCTTTATTTACAGGTGCTTGCAGTTTGTTGACTTTTTTTGAAAAAATCAAGTTGTAAACTTTTATTACAAATTAAAGATGAAGTTCTTAAAAATCTCAACTTGACCAGATATGAAACAATTTAAAAACTATTAAAGGTGTATTGAGAAAAAACAGACCTTTTTTTTAAAAAAAAAAAATTGTCATTACCAAAAAGAGACATCTTTAGATAAAAATAATAAAAACCCCATGCTGCATAGATAATGCAGATAGTTCTAGTGTATCTGGTCAAAAGTCAAAAAGCAAGCACTTAAGGTCTTCAGCCTCAATCTTTGTTCATTTCTTATTTCTGGAATTTCATATTCATTTCTTCTTATTGGATGACCAAACCGGATAATGGTAGAGATGGTAAGCCGGCATTTACTCAGCCCCGCCCTGCTCAGCCTAGGGAGTGGACGAATTCTCAGCTGGTGGATCGGCTGCTTTTGTCTCTTATATATGCAGTGTCTTATAAAATTATGTCTATTCTGGAGACAATGTTGTGGAAGTTTCAAAGAAATGAACATTATATAGTTTTAGGGAGATAATAGTCTTTAAATTACACTTAAGAATTATTTGGATGACATTATCTATGTCTTGATAATTTTTTTATAATAAAATGGTAGCTATCATTATTTTGTAGTAAGAGTCAAAAATTGCTTAGTTTATAAAATAATCAAACATATACATACCAAACGCTTTGTACAGATTGATCAGCTTGAATCTACTTATTTATGAATTAGTATATACTTACAAACAAAATAAAATAATTGCAAGTTAATTAACCAAAATTTCACCATTGGATTATTATTAAAGTAAAAGAAAAATTTTAGGAGTAAAATGGACAACTATAAATTTTTATTTAAACTATAGTTCTTTTTTGTTTATCAAAACAATTTGAAAATATTCAAATGTAATAAGTACTCATCTAATCGTAAACCATTTGAAATTTGTACTATCATATGAAACATATAACTCCTGATAATAACATCATCACCATACAAATTTTCAATATTTTAATTTAATCATGTAAGCAACTTTCACATGGAACCATAATAATAGATGAATTAATGATAAACAAACATATCTGAACCTTACCTACAGTGTAAGAATTATATGAATATGTGAAACTAAATGACTATTGATAAACTTAAGGTTCATTTTGTTGTCTAGGTATGTTTCTGTATATAAAATGATGTTGTTATACTAAACTCATGATAAAGTTCAAGTAAGCAAATGCATTAAATATTTTTGTGTTAATAAAAAATTTAACTTAATGATTAGAATGTATTTTGGAAATTTTGGTGTTGTCTATGTTTTATTTTATAATGAAAATATTTATGATAAAAACAAATAACATAAGAGAAGTTCTTTATCTCAATTTTATGAAGTAGCAAATGCATAATATTCAGTGTCATTTAAAGATAATCACCATTTTTTTGAAACATCAAGTTATTAAGTATATGTAGGTCTCGTGTAAGTTTATTAGAGAAGTTGTATATAGTGAATATTCCTTGTCCATACATAATGTGATTAAACTTGACTCTGCAGCAACTAGACTCTAGTCTTCTGCCATAATCCAACCTTCTTGTAAGGACCAAGCCTACTTGCAAGAATCATGGCTATTTTTAAGAATCCACAGGTTCTATCTGCACAGCCTTTACTCTGTACTCAGACGTTAGCCATTCATTCTTCTCCAGGATCAAGCCTGATCTGATTTACCTTGCCTACAGCAACCTACATTACAAAAGAAGCCAAATAAATTTATAATATTATATGGAAATATTTTTAAAATTTGTAGAATCATACTATCTTTCAAAAGACATCTTTGACCAATCTTACTCAATGCACTCAAAAAATAGAAATGATGTAGCACACTCAAACTCTTTCTAAAAAACCATTATCACTTCAATACTCAAACCAAGTTATATAGTGAGGACAAAAAGCCACAGGCTAGTTTCCTTGAGAAATATTGAGTAAAAATATCTATGACATAACTGAAGATAAAATATATACACACATAAAAGTATTATTCACAATGAAAATATTGGCTTTTTCCTGTAATGGACGTACAACTGAACATATGCAAGTCAGTTATCTTCATAAGTCTTTTAAATGGAGATACATACAAAATTACATGATCATTTTAATATATGCACAAAAAAACTTTTATAAAATCCAATATGCTTAATGTATTCAGAAATATAGTACTAAAGGAAATATTCACCAAAACAATAAAAGCTATATAGCAAACATTATCATAAATGTAGAACAGCTTGAATAAATAAGACTGCAGACAGGAATGAGACAGAGATGTCGACTCTCCTTTTAATACAATACTTGAAATAGTATCTGAAGCAATAAGGCAAGAAAAGAAATTTAAAAGGATACAATCAAGAAAAAAATCACACTATCATTTTTGTAAATAATGCAATGTTATATGTTAGAGAAACCAAAAAAAAAAAATCTACCAGAAAACATCTAAAACCAGTGAGGAATTTTAGCAATAGGGCAAAATACAGAATTAATTTACACAAAATAATATGTTTTCTTAGCACCACTAAATTACATCTAGAGAAGATAGAGGACACACTTTCATTTACAATAGACCAAAGTAAATTAGATACCTAGGAATAAGAATAAACAAGAAAGCATAGGATTTCTTTACAAAAACATGACAGAAAGAATAAATTCTCAAAAATTCAAAGTCATTCCATGCTCATGAATTATTAGAATTAATATAAAAATGAACATCCAACCAAAATCCAGTTACAGATTCGAGCCAATCTTAATTCAAATGTTCATCTCATTATTCACCAAAAGAAAAAAAGAAAAGAAAAATAAACCATACTAGAATTCACAGGCAAGTAGAAAAATAAAAAAGTAAAATCAAAATAGCTCAAAAAATCCTGAAAAGAGGAACAATACTTAGAGTAATTATAATTCTAGCCCTCAAGTTATATTACAGAGTCATAGTATTAAAAAGAATATGGTACGTGCACAAATGTAAACATTTACTACAACAGAACAAAAGCAAAACACCCCTTAAAAAATAAGTAAACTTAATATCAGTTACTTGACATTTCATCAAGATACCAAAAGCCTTTATGAAAGAAACTTTGCAGGGAAAACTGGATGTTCACATGCAAAAGAATTAAATTAAACATGTATCTATGGACAAACTATTTCCAAGAAAAGGTTATAACCTAAAATATGAAAATTTTAGGACAAAAATAGATAGTACAATATATACTAATCTATGAGTAGGAAAGGGCTATGTGAATGAAGTTTCATTTATTTAGGAATTAATGTAATTATATGATTCCACTTTGCAAAATAAAATAATAAAATTTTCAGGTAAATATAATAAAAAATATTTTGAGTGGGGAAACATAGATTCAGATACAAAATTCATGCAATATGTTTTATGTGAGGCCACAGTAAATCTTCATATTTGAGTATATAGCCTTAAGTGCCTGTAGAAACTATGAAATATAACACAATATTGTTAATATAAGAGGTTTGAATGATAAAAATAGAGTAGGAAGACAGGTACAAGTAATCTGATAAGAAAAATTGGAGACAGTGCTTTTAACAGTGACAGTAAGTCAAATACAGAAGAAAGTGGGAGAAGTGAAGCTATCTCTATTTGCAGATGATATGATTGTATACATAAGTGACCCATAAGATTCTTCCAAGGAACTTCTAAGGTTGATAAACACCTTCAGCAATGTAGCAGGATACAAGATTAACTCAAAGAAATCAGTAGTTCTTCTATATACTAAAGATAAAAGGGCTAAAAAAAAAATAAGGAAATCATCACCCTTTATAATAGCTGCAAATAGTTTTAAATACCTTGGAGTAACTGTAAACAAAGAAGTAACAGACCTATTTGACAAAAATTTTAAATTACTGAAGAAAGAAATTGAAGAGGATATCAGAAAATGGAAAGATCTCCCATGTTCCTGGATAAGTGAGATCAACATAATAAAAATGGCAATTCTACCAAAAGCAATCTACAGATTCAAAGCACTGCCCATAAAAATACAAACACAATATTTTGTGGACCTTGAAAGAAAAATAATCAACTTCATTTGGAATAACAGGAAAGTCAGGGTTGCCAAAACAATTTTGCTCAATGAAAGAACCTCTGGAGGCATCACCATCCCTGACTTCAAGTTATACTATAGAGCTACAGTAATAAAAACAGCCTGGTATTGGCATAAAAACAAATATGTGGATCAATGGAATAGAATTGAGGAACAAGATATTAACCCAAAAACCTATGAACATCTGATCTTCGACAAAGAGGCTCAAAATTTTGAATGGGAAAAAGATAGTGTATTTAACAAATGGTGTTGGCATAGCTGGATGGTAGTGTGTAGAAAAATACAAATAGATCTAAGCCTGTCACCCTGCACAAAACTCAAATCCAAGTGGATCAAAGACCTCAACATAAATCCAGCCACTTTGAACTTGATAGAAAAGAAAGTAGGAAATACACATTGACAAATTGGCACAGGCCACCACTTCCTAAATATAATACCAGTGGCACGGACACTAAGATCAACAATCAATAAATAGGCTCTCTTGATGCTGAGAAGCTTCTGTAAAGCCAAGGACACTCACTGTCAATAGGACAAAACGACAGCCTACAGAATGGGAAAAGATTTTCACCAACCCTACAAGTGATAGAGGATTGATCTCTATATAAAGAACTCAAGAATCCAGAGTCTAAAACCTTGAATAACCCAATCAAAAAATGGGGTTCACTGAAAAAGTGCTCTTCATCTTTAGCCATCAGAGAAATGCAAATCAAAACAACTTTGAGATACCACCTAACACCTGTTAGATTGACTAAGATAAAAGGTACAGATGACAGCTTATGCTGGAGAGGATGCGGAGCAAGGGGAACACTCCTCCATTGTTGGTGGGATTGTAAGCTTGTTCAGCCACTTTGGAATACAATAT
>PVIH01017363.1:0-42121 GCA_004025045.1 Sigmodon hispidus | reverse complement strand
GTGTGTGTGTGTGTGTGTGTGTGTGTGTGTGTGTGTGTGTGTGTGTGTGTGTTTCTCTTCTTTGCAGTTTCCTTTTGGAATTATCTAATGTTTGTGTTTTCATTATCTAGCTTCCTTAGGTTTGAATTTTCCTTTAAGTGTTTCTTTTGCAGGGCTGGCTTTGTGAATAGGTATTTTTTAAATCTGGTTTTGTCATGAAATATCTTGTTTACTCCATCTAGGGTGAGTAATAGTTTTTCAGAGTGTAGTAGCCTGGGCTAGCAACCATGGTCTCTTAGTATTTGGGTAACATCTGAACAGAACCTTTTGGCTTTCATTGTTTCCATTGAGTAGTAAGATGTTAGTCTGATGGGTCTGTCTTTATAAGTTACTCAGTCAGTTTTCTTTGCAACTCTTAATATTATTTTTTTTATTATGTAGGTTTAGTGGCTTGACTATTTGATGAGCATACTTTCAGAGGAGGGCTAGTCTATTAGATTCTTTGTAAGCTTCTTGTATCTTTATAGGCATTTCCTTCTTTATATTGGGAAAGTTTTCTCATAGGACTTTGTTGAATATATTTTCTGTGTATCTGAGCTCTTCTTCTTCCTTCTCTTCCTGTTCTTCTTCTTTTTCTTCTTCCTCTTCTTCTTGCTGCTGTTTCTGCTTCTATTCCTAGGTTCTATTCTTAGGTTTGGTTTTTTTATGGTGTCCTGGGTTTCCTGGATGTTTTGTGTTATGACTTTTTTGGCTTTAATGCTTTCTTTAACTGATGTATCTATTTCCACTATCAAATCTTCAGGTCAGGGATTCTCTCTTCCATCTTTTGCATTCTGTTGGTTATACTTGCATCTGTAGTTTCTGATTGTTGCTTGATATTTTCTGTTTCTGGTATTCCCTCATGTTTTGTGTCTTCCTTATTGCTTCTGTTTTAATTTTTAAATTTGAACTGTTTGGTTTTTCTTGGGATTTTTGTTTGTTTTTTTTTTTAATTTTCTATCAGGAATTTGTTGACTCTTCCAATTTTTTGTTTGTCTTTTCCTTTAGTTCTTTAAGGCAGTATATTTCTTCTTTGAAGGCTTCTATTATCTTCATAAAGTTGATTTTTTTAAGGTTGTTTTTTTTTCTACTTTGTCTACATTGGCGTATTCAGGTTTTGCTGTTGTAAAACCAACAGATTTTGGTGGCAGCATATTGTTATTTATGTCGTTCTATGTATTTTTGCACTGTTGTTCACCCATTGCTTCCTCAGATCAATGCAGGCTTGTCTGTATCACAGGGAAAAGATCTTGTTACAATCTGCTCTAGCTGTGTCTGTGTCTCAGGAAGCCTTTCTTGATCCAATATGGACTCTTGGTCCACATATAGATAGTGTATTCTGTGTCACAGTGAGCTATTCATGGTCCAATAGGAGCTGGCTGTTTCTGTGTCTCAGGGACCCAATCTTTATTCAGTATGAGTTCTTGATCCAATAGAAGCTCTTGATCCAATAGGGGCTCTTGATTCAATAGCTGTTAGCAAACTGAGGGTCTCAGGTAAAGTTTCTTGATCCAATAGGAGCTGGCCAACAGTGAGCCTCAGATAGCAGCTGAAGTCACTGGGTGGTAGGATAGATTGGGTGTTGGGATGGGACAGGTAGATGGGGGTGTCCAAAAAACTGGGATTCTAATAGGAAATTCTTACCTTAGGAGTCTTCTGTGCTGGCCTAGATTTAGGGGAGTAATATGTGGGGGTGGTATTTTAGAGATTGTACCCCAATCCCTAGGTCATAGATACTGGGCTTTCTGGCTTGACTGGGTAAAGTGTCACTCACCTATTAATCCAATAGGCGATGATGCACTGTGGGTCTCAGGTAGCCTCTGAAGTCACCAAATCATGGGGTTGGGGCAGAATTTTAAGATAGTGTGCCCTACCAACTGGTGTGTTAATGGGAAGTTCTGGTACACTGGGATTAGGGGAATAGTGGATGGAATCAGTGTTCAAAGGGTTGTGCCAATGGGTCTCAAATTTGACAAATTGCTCAGAAAATTACACAACTAAGATTTAGTTGAAATTACAACGGGAATGAAAATCTCCCTTGTGGTGATCACTGCCCTTGGTGAAACAAAAAGAAGAGAAATGGGGCAAATAGACCAGTAGTGGGGATTTTGGAGTTATCATCTTTGTTTGAATGGCCCCTAAATGCAGACCCTTCAGAATTTAGACAAACATATCCAAAGAGTATTCTACTCTATTGTATAGATGGCCTCCTTCTAACTCCAACCACAGAGAAGAAATATAAAAAAAACATAACAGATGGCCTTTGAAAAGCCCTTAAAGCCATGCAGAATAGACTATCAGCCAATTAATACCAGCTGTTCATCTCTCAGGTAACTTACTTGGCTGCAATGCAAAGGAAGGAAAGTAAATACTTTTCTAGTATCATTTTTTAGCCATTCTGAAAATTTCTACTTCCACACTAAAAGTATAAAAAGAGCACAGAGATTTCTTGGAACTGCTGCCTATGGAGAAAAGAATTTCTTAATTAGCCAACCCCCTATATGCCAGCAATGGGGTAAACAGACTTTGGAATGAACTTAGACTGATTAAGAGGTCTTTTCTGACTTGAAAAAGATCTCGGTGTATTCCCCAGCCCTCCCTCTTTTAAACATCACTAAGACATTTGATTTGCATATAGATGAGTCCAAGGGCATTGCCAATGAGAGTCTCATGAAAATCATGGAGTCCTTTAAAAAACTGATAGTATATCTGGCCAAGAGACTTAAATTGATCATAACTGGATGGCCAGCATAGATAAGGGCCATAGCAGCCCCTGCCCTCCTGGTAAAATGTTGACAAATCAACAGTCCTCTTGAAGGTCTAAAACTCAATATGAAGCCTTGTTTCTGTATTAGTACCACATGTGTACTCACAAGATGTCAGCTCTCTATTTTCATCATCTCCTACCAGACAACAATCCTCTGCCTTGAGGTGACTTCCCTGAGCTAGTCTGTCAAGTCACTGTAAACATAGCTTCTTACAGCTGTGCCCCTGGGAAAACTTTCCTAGGGGAAGCATTATAGCTGTGCCCAGACAGGGGAAAGTTTCCTCAGGGACAGTGTTACAGTTCCAGGTCCCCAGGGTGTAATAATCTCTGCACTATTAGCAGAAAGTGATCCCAGTGAAAGTGTTTGCAGTTCTGCTTCTCTCTGTCCCAGGCAAAAGTTGTAACAGCTGACCTCCACTCGGGGGAAAGTGTCAGACCACCATACAACAAAATTCACTCATGAGATTTATTGAGAAGTAAGAATCTAGAATGGTGAATTTCTCTAAGGTGAAAAGCAGAAACAATCCGAATGAAGTATAGAGCTTATATGGGATTTCTTGGGGGCAGAGCTTTCTAGAGAGGCTTGAGAATCTTGGGGATTTTTGTCTGATTCTGGAGAAAGCAGAGTAATGGTAGGGTTTCAAGCCTTGGTACTGGGGTCAAGTCAGAATCAGGGTATTTTTCCTTGGCCCGAGTCTTGGGATCAATTCAGGATCAGGCTTTATGTCCTTGATCTTTTTTACCTACACTTAGTCCAACAAAACAGAGATTCCACCAACAGTAACTATGAAATACTCCAGTAAATAAACATTCAATAGCCTCTAACCTTAAAACAGTTCCCAATGGGCTTATGCGAGCCTTTGGCTTCCCCACATTGGAGGTCTGGGAAAGTTCTCACTGGTAGAGAAAGGAATTCAAATCACTAATGGAAAGGAGTTTTATTTATTTATTTATTTTGTATTTATCAAGAAAAACAGTAAAATGAATTTAAAATGCTGAGAAGTTAACAATAGCTATAAAGAAGATAAAAATCATAAGCATGACTTATCAAGGGTGATAATGCAAATAAGATTGCTACACATATATTTACTTTGTGTTCAGCTTTCCCTCTGAATTTTTTTTTCTATCCCTGCATATCCTTATTCAAGGTCCCTTCCCCCTCTCACCACATCAGGTCATTTTTTCTTCTCCGCAACTCCCCATCCCCTCCCTGGGCAGAGAGCAGACAGTCCTATGGTCCCACTGACCCAATAATGCTTGGATCAGTCTCCACTCCTGGCAAATCCAGTTTTGTCCCCCCTCCCTCAAGAGTGAGTCAGGTGTTCCTATAGTTGGAGTGGGATCCGAAGATACAGTCCAGGGTGTCTCTGATCCCAAGCTGTTTAGTAGTTGTGGTTTGCAGCTTGGACATGCTTGGCTTTTTTTCTTGTTTGTTTGTTTAGAGACCACTAATGAGTGAGTACATCCCTTGCTTATCTTTCTGAGATTGTGATACCTCGCTCAGGAGGATATTCTCCAAAACCCTCCCGGCTCAACAGAGCGAAGGCAACAACTTCCTTCTTATCCAGGAACAACCAGCTGATCAGAGCAGGCTGCAGAAGGAGCAGTGAGCATAAAGGGCTTAAGGATAGATTTCTTCTCCTGGAAACCACACTGAGGTTCCCTCCACCTCCACACAGAAACAGTACCAGAACCAGAAGACTGCAGGAGGAAATCAAGTCACTAAAAAACCCAGAAGTGAATGCTCCAGGAAAAGAAGGAGAGAGCAGACCAATTTCCTCCAACAATGCTGAAAAACTGATAAAGATTTTGGATTTCTTTTCCCATCCTGGTAAGGCCAAAAGGATTCAGGTATCCAACATGAAACGCAGGTCTTAAGTAAAGGTGTTGGTGAACTAGAGTGATGTCTTCTCATCAGAGAATGTTATTGGTTATCAAAAGAGAAAGTTGTGACTACCACCATCACTTGGGATTCCCAGACATCATCATAGAAGGAGTATAAGCCTGAGGTTTCTGTGGCCATAGGTGTCACAGGAAGAGGGAGGGTCACAATAAAGCTGAGTGGTCTGGTATGGTTTATGAGATTTTGGCAAATTGTGCACTGCCTGGAAGTCATCTGTGGCTGTGGTCACTGGACAACTCACTCCTCCTTCAATTTTTATGTTTCTCCAACCAAAAAAATTAATAGAACTCACAGAGAAAGACACACATGGAAACACAATCATGTATAGAGACACATATAAGCACAAAACAGTGGTGGCAATCATACAGTAATACAACTAAACATATCGTGGATGTCCAGTGATATCTCACATGGATCCTGGACACAGGACTTATGGTTAATTAAGTTCATCCTCTCCTTTTGTGTATTAACCAGGTTGTGCCTCTGTACTATTTGCTAGCAATCAATTAGAGAGAAATTTTTAGGCTCAGGATCTACTTAATGCCCTGGAAACTGGGAGCAGAGAGTGAGGAGTGTTTTGATAAAGAGCTGGGAATAAAACTGGGGGACTGAATCTGGAGAAGCTGAGGGAAAGGCAAAATTTGCCTTTAACCTACTTGTTCATGGACTAGAGTGATCTGATTCCCAAATATTGCTTGTTGGTGTTATGGGTTGGGATATAGCAATAAGTGAGGGGAAAGAAGTTCGGAAGGGGAGATCTATATGACCCTTTGCAAATGGGAGGAAGAAAGGGAGGGAGACCACAGCAGGTGGTCTCCAGGAGACCTGGTTATGAGAATGAAGATCTGGAGAGGGCTCTGGCTTCCCAGAGGATGTCTGGAGGAGCTGGAAGATGGACTAAATCAGTGAGTATGGAGAGGGAATTTAAAAGACAAAGACCTGTGTGCTCCACTGGAGATGGGAGAGGAGAGGAAGAGGAGGCAGAAACAGGTGGTTTTCCATAGATCTGGGGATGAGATTTGGGAACTAGAGTTGGAGGGGCAGAGGGTGAGGTAAAGATCAACAATTAGTCCACCTGCTTTTGCTTACAAGAGGGAATCTATCCTGTTTTATATCAGTGCATGTTAAGACTATTGTGTACCACTTTTGAAAATATTAGCCTAAATCACTAAATTAACTGTGTCAAGACCGAACGAAGTGCCTAAGTGCTTTTTTTGTGGAGTTATAGAGTCATGTTCACTAATTAATTAACTTAATTTTTATAAAAGTCCTTGGACATTATTATTATTACTATTATTATTATTACAGCTACTACATTTTAAGTAATGAAGCATGCTCAGAGATAAGTTGTGTGAAGGCACTTAGCTAATGAGATAGCTTCTTGAGCTATGATTGATGTTACCATAAACCAGTGCTATAAGGTAAACTAACACACACATACTCCTACTTATTATTATATTGCTATCAGATATTTTATTGAAAATAAAATACAAAATTATTGATTGTTAAAGTGAGAAATTTTTACTTTATTTGTTCATTATCTGTTTACACTAAACTTCAATCAAGCCTACATAAAAATCTGCTCAGTAGCAGATATCAGGACTTCTGATGAGTGTGTGTGTGTGTGTGTGTGTGTGTGTGTGTGTGTGTGTGTGTGGTGTGCCTTTTGTACAGCAGAGATTGCATTGGTAAAACTTATATAAGCTACTTCCCATACACATTCTCACCTGACTTAACAGACTCTTAGTCACATGGCAAAAATGACTAGCCTACATACTGCATATGGAGTAGCTCACCCTGACCAAACCACTTTTCCAAAATGAAGGTCTCTGAAGTACAATCTCTGTGTTACTCATTCTGTTAAGCCCATCTGACTGCCCCTTGCAATGTTCTAAATAAATTTTCTTATGTTTGTAACAGAAAGAATAAATTCATTCAAGCTCTCAAAAATATTACCTCATCACATTGATGGCATATAAACCACACCTATTATTTTGTTTCGAAAAAGTATACAAATTAATGTTAAATCTCCAAACCTCAATTTCTGCATCTGTAAAGTAAAATTATAATCACTAACCTGACTGGCTTGTGATGAAGAGTTTATGAACCAGTATTAAACCACTTGTTCATGTGGTGGGCATGTTAATTGAAATTACTTGTTAATAACTGTATCCAAGTCATAAGAAGCAACAGGTCAACTTTGAATTCTGGCTGCTTGTACTGGCCTATAAATCAGTGCTAATTTGCCCTAATTACCACAATAAAAGATTTTTACCTTAAGAAAGTAAAATATTGAGTTAATATTAAAACACCAATTTAAATTGATGTATTCTCATTATTGATGTTGATAACATAACTGTAGTGAACACAATGTCAACTATAGTTAACATTGGCCAGTATTAGTACAATGGGTGGTATGGACTTCAGAGCACCTATATGTCAGATATATGTCTCTCACAGTGACCAGAGCAGACAATGCTTCTTAGATAATTGCCTATATTTTGCATAAGACATTATAAAAGCAAATGCCATTATTATTAATACATTTATAAGACTGAAATTTTTACTGAATAATGAATATAAATGTTATGCATAAATGAATCTTATATATAAATAGCAAATCTGTAAAGGGAATACTTACAATTCCAAGTACTACATAAAAGATAAGTTTCTTATATAAATATTCCTCTTATGAGACACAAGTTTTAAATATGATATGATTCATTCTAATGGGATTTTTAAATTTTCAAATAGTTAAGGAAGAAAAAAATATTCCAAATTATAAATCTTACTTTTTTCTTCTCATTAATCTTCTCATGCTGTAAATATCATGGATGATATTTGGAGAATGGTAAAGGATTTCAAGACTGTTCCAGACTGCCCAGTTTAGAAAAACCTCAATTTTCCTTTATAGATGAGATATCATGACGAACTTCCATTATGTTTGGGAAGTCACAATGTAAATATTTTCTAGAGCTGACTATACATTTCAATTTTTATACTTTGTTTCTAACATCATATTTAAATTTTGTTTCTAAAGTGAGTTATTTTTAAACATTATCATTATTCCACAGAATTGGTAGTACTTAATTTAATTTACTCAAAAAATTTCCCCAGATCTTACTTAAGAAATGTTTTTATTATGGTCACATTTTCCAAGTGTCATTATGGAAACATAATATTGATTTTCATACAAAACACACAAGAAAAATCTATTCTTGTGCTGGTGTGTAGTCCAAAGTCATTACTCTACCCCTACTATAGCCATTGATTCATAACAGCCTGAAAAAAAAATCCCTTTTCACTTCAGGACTTCCATTCAGGTAGATGTAGGATTCACAGTTTGGATGAAGAGAAGAATTTCAGAAGGAGACAATAAGAAGCAGAGGTCTATATTCAGTGAGAGGCATTTTAACATAAAATTTTATTACAAGGGTTAATGAAAAGAGATACTAAGAGGATGAATAAGTTACTGAAGTGTGGATATGGGGAGAATCACAATGAACTGTCTTGGTAATGTTTGTACATAGAACTTAGGTTCTCAAGTTACACCTGTAAAGGTTAGTAGGCGCCCCTCCCCCATTTTTAAAGATATAACTCAGAAAGCATAGATTAAACACCAGTAACAAAATATTAAAAAGTTTTTGAAATCATAGTTGTAAGGTGGCCTGCAGGGGACTTCATTCATTTAGACTTAAGCAATAAAAGAGAAATTCTGAATTTTAAAGGTTATGCATGATTTATGCCCTAAGTGAAGACAGTTTCATCTCTGAGTTTATTCAAAAGATTTGCCAATTTTTTTCCAGCAATGTTAGCTTTATTAGTGGTGCCTAAAGTTTACATCATGGCATCAGGACTGGCAACTGGTCCTGACAAAGTTTCTCTCCTGACGTCACTTTACTTTGTCTTTTTCTATTCTTTTCCATTTCCATATATAGTAAGTAATACCTGGGAGTGCATTGTAATTTGAATATTTATAAATACAACACAAACAATAATTAAGAATTATTCAACTAACATTATGAAATAAGAATTGTTTATATTTATAATAGTTAATTTAGGTATACTTATAATCAACAAAATGTACATACTCTCCCATTTCCTGGATAATGAGACTTCATGATGGGAAGGCAAAAAGCAGAAGTTTTTTTTCCTGGTGGGAGCAAAGGCTTCAAAATAACAAAAGAGTAGAGACAAGGTTGATATAGTTTCCATGCTTCAAATTAAAATGAACACAAAACTAAGGCAGGGGATAATTTTGATTTCTCAGTCAGGACTTCGTAAAAGTGAACTTGACCAAATAAGCATAAAATGAGACCTTGTCAAAAAAAAAAAAAGAAAGAAAGAAAGAAAGAAAAGAAAAGAAGAGTAAGCTCATTCATTTGGTTCAAAAAAGATAAGTTTTCTGGTCAGACGCTGATGAAGTTTGCATGGCAGCAAGTAAAGGCGGTAGTATAAACATAAAAAACATATACCCAGAAAGTCACCACAGGTCAGATTCACTCAAATAATATTTGTTCTCAAAGATCCCACAGGGGATCCAATAGTCCTTTCCAAGAATTCTTTAAACCTCAGTCTGGAACTTCTCTTTTAAAATCCATAATTTCTCATATCACACCTTGGAGACAATGCATCTACTGCATGCAAACTACAGCAGTAAAACTATTGTTTACAGTCAGTTTTCTCAAAGAAATCTCATTTAAATGTTAGTAATTGCTAAGTGGCTGTAAGGAGAGACATTTAATAAATTCTCAATACACTGTAAATATCATTATTTAGAATCCTGTATATGCAAATATATACTGATTTTGTCTTCCTTCAGATTTGATTGATGTCCTGAGAAAGACCACAGCAAGATATTAGCTGAGTCTGAATATCTACTTCGTATTACTAATTTTATGGATTCTCAATCATTGTATTTCCTGAAAAGAAGATTTTTTAGTCATCATAGTATGATATATAAGAGTTGTGAATTTCTTTCTCCTTCTTCCAATGTGCTCAGTAAAAGAAAAAAAAAACTCTTATTAAGATTGTTATTTGTAAATAGCATGGCTTGGAGTCTCTCATACAGAGCCACTGCATTCTGTTCCACATGGTGTATTGCTCACAGGTTCTAGATCTTGCCTCTTGACCTTCAATTTTAGTAACTTCCTCTGGATAATAGTGTTACCTGACTTTGTGCAGATAATTGTTATGGTTACTTCTTTTAATTCTGTGAAAACTACCTGAGAAGAACACATGATAAAGGCAAGATTTATTTTGGCTTGTGATTTGAGGGTGTCATGAATAATGGAAAAAGCGATGTGATATCAGGAGCTTGAGGAAGTTGGTTCTAATGCATACCTTCACAGGAAGCAAAAGTAGAGTATTTATCATTTGTATTCAAATTTCTTTCTCAGTATGTATGCTCCTAAATACCAGCCCATGAGAGGGCACTTTATACATTTAGAGTGGGTCTTCTTATTTGTTTTTTTTTTTTAATTATGAACAAAGAAGTCACACTTTCTATCCTGTATATTCTTATTCAAGGTCCTTTCCCCCTCCCAACACATCCGGTCATTCTCTCTTCTTCTGATTTCAATGAACCAAGATCAGAAACACAAAAAGACATAACATAAAGTTGTATGCAAATCAAAACAACTTTGAGATACCACCTAACACCTGTTAGATTGGCTAAGATAAAAGGCACAGATGACAGCCTATGTTGGAGAGGATGCGGAGCAAGGGGAATACTCCTCCATTGTTGGTGGGAATGCAAGCTTGTTCAGCCACTTTGGAATGCAATATGGCAGTTTCTCAGAAAATTGAGAATCAATCTCCCCAAGGACCCAGCAATACCACTTCTGGGTTTATACCTTTAAGAGGCACATTCACACTCTAAAGGTATTAGCTCAACTATGTTCATAGCAGCATTATTTGTAATAGCAAGAACCTGGAAACAACCTAGATGTCCCTCAACTGAAGAATGGGTTAACAAACTGTGGTACATCTACACAATGGAATACTACTCAGCAGTAAGAAAAAACGATATCCTAAAATTCATAGGCAAATGGATGGATTTGGAGAACATCCTCCTGAGCGAGCTATCACAAACTCAGAAAGATAAGTAGGGGATGTACTCACTCATTAGTGGTCTCTAAACAAACAAACAAGAAAAAAGCCAAGCATGCCCAGGCTGCAAACCACGACCACTGATCAGCTTGGGATCAGAAACACCCTGGACTGACCCTTCGGATCATACTCCAACTATAGAAACACCTGACTCACTCTTGAGGGAAGGGGGGACAAAATTGGATTTGCCAGGAGTGGAGACGGATCTAAGCATTATTGGGTCAGTGGGACCATGGGACTGCCTTCAGCCTGCCCAGGGAGGGGATGGGGAGTTGTGGAGAAGAAAAAATGACCTGATGTGGCGGGAGGGGGAAGGGACCTTGAATAAGGATATACAGGGATGAAAAAGAAAAAAATTCAGAGGGAAAGCTGAACACAAAGTAAATATATGTGTAGTAATTTTATTTGCGTTATCACCCTTGATAAGTCATACTTAAGATTTTTATCTTCTTCATAGTTATTGTTAACTTATCAGCATTTTAAATTTATTTTACTGTTTTTCTTGATAGATACAAAATAAATAAAGAACAAAAAAACAAAAAAAAACAACAAAAAAAATTTTTAAAAAAGTTGTATTCTTCCTGTGGAGTCAAAATATCACATTGACAATGGTTTCAAAATGTTTTTTCAATGTATATCAGACAGACACAGATGGCAGGCCAAAGAAATTATTTCATCTATGTCTGTGAACCAACAAGTTTCTTGGGGTTACTTGCAACATTATTATTCAAGGCTTCATGAGAAGACATGTATGACTCAATGGTAGCTGCATCACAAAATGCTTTCCCCAACATTGTTTATGACTCACAAAACTATATCCTTGAAGCTACAAGCCAAGCTTTGCAGTCAGCTCCCAAGACTGTCTTTCCCATCAATTGCTTATTGTGTTTACAAATTTGAGAAGGCATTTTGTA
Organism: Sigmodon hispidus; assembly: GCA_004025045.1. NCBI lineage: Eukaryota > Metazoa > Chordata > Mammalia > Rodentia > Cricetidae > Sigmodon > Sigmodon hispidus. Next base: position 30,408 of record PVIH01017363.1, on the reverse strand, counting down.
AATTTTCTAATTTTTTGAATTTTGTTAATGGCATGTTTCATTTGCTTACTGAGTCTGTAAGTCAACTCTCTCCCTTAAGGAGAACACATTTTAGAGGAAACAGATGAACAAAAACAGAAGCTTCTATTTATAATAGATAGTGACACTGATACTGATAATTGGCTAGATTCAGAGAATAAGAGATTGCATAATGTTCAGCAGTTAATGGAAGAGATCTACTGTACTTCTTTTCAGGGCTTAGAGATAATTGCAAGTGAGGGGATTAAATGTGTTTAGGAGTCTGAGGAGGTGGATGGCTATAGGCAAACAATATCTTCTGGACATAGCAGAGAAGCTGGATGTATGAACTCATAGGGCTTGCTACGGCATATCCAAGACCTTTGTAAATACCTGGGGTAGAGAATAAATTTGGACATGAAATCCCACTGCTGACCATGGAATAATTGACAGCTGTTGGAACTGGGAAAGGAAAGACAGTTTTCTCCAAGATTGTGCCTTCGGGCAGCACAAATTGGTTTTGATGTTGTTTGTTTTAAGGAGAACAAAGTTTGATGAGTAGAGAAGCGGGATAAATCTGAAGAATTTAGGAAAAAAGAGGTAATGTTATTAAACGGCATTGGGAAAAAGTCTCAAAGGATTAGTAGTAATAATTTTAATTAATATTATTTCTTTATTTTTAATCATAAAGTATAAAACCCCTCATCTTATATTTTAAATAACATTTTAAAATAATAAATATTAAATTTAATGCTTAAAATATATGAAAAAGTGATATAAAAATCAACTTTATTAGTCTTAGAACAGAGATAAAATTATGACAAATTTAAAACCAACAATTAAAAATTAGCTATGTAATAATTGAAATATTAACTACTTCATAACATATTTAGTAAACATGTTGTATAACCAAAAATAACACAAAATAGGTTTGAACTAATGTTTAGAAAGTTATTTATAGTGAAATAAGTTAATTTTAAGTATAAACTTGATTTTATACATTATTATTATTCTGAATGTGTAATATGCAATGCAATAATTGATATAATTTATGTAGGTGAAACTTCAGCCAACCATTCAAAATGTCAAAATGTATTGTATATAATTTGTGTCTCTATAGTTATATATGTGGAAGTAGGTCCTATCACCAGTGCAGTGAATTAGACATTTAAATTGTGGGTGAAGGACTTCTAAATATTTCCTAACAATCTTTAGTGTTTTGAAAATGTGTACAAGAGAAAACTGAAAATATAGAATCATTATGCAGTGTTCATATGAATGTATTTTTCAGGCAAAGAAATACAACTCAAAGGTACTTTATCTATTTTTTTTTTTTGTAAAAACACATATTTATGGCAAGTGTTGCAGGCCAAGGATTTGTTTTAGTTACCTAATGCTCTTGTGAACTTACAGCTTCCTAAATACTAGTCAAGAGATCAGAGGGGTATACTTTACTGAGAAGGTCTATGCTCTTAAGCTTTTGTTTGCCTTCATTTCTCTTTCGTTGAACTAGAATAAAGAATGTTTCATTCCCTGACCTCTTGGGCTTGGTGACACTTCTGTCTTTAAAAAAATTAATTGGTGAACCAAAGGCTGAATCAGCCTTCTTACAAGTAATTTTCTTGCTCTTTAGAAAGTTAACTTCTTTATTCTCATTATAAATGTTCTTCGCCTTGTAAGCAGTATTTACAACATTATATATTATTTCTGTGTCACTAGCACATTCTCAACATAAAGAAAGAGACACTTTCTGAGAAGCCCAATGGCAGAGCCAGAGTTCAGAGTGTCTTATGTGTAGGAGGGAGGTAGCCAGGAACCAGAGCTATATTGTCAGGTATGATGAAAGCACAATGGTTAATATCTGTGGACAGAAACTTCAGCATGCAGTACACACTCGTACCAGGCTACAAGATAGGATAGAGAAACTATATCAATGACAAAGAAAATCTCATGACATTTTAAACATTAAAAACACAGTACTCTTCATAAATATTATGATCTGAGTGAGGACCTGAATTCACATTTACTGAATGACACACAGTAGAATCATATAGAGAAGACTACTGATGATATGGGGAATCATAAAACTTCCTAATTTTTATTTGTCTGTGTGTGCTATATCTGTGAATCTCTGGTAGCATCACCCATGGTGCCCAGGGTCTATGAGTTTCAAAGTAATATACTCCTATTTCATGCCATACATTTCTAGGCCGGCTTCTAAGACTGTCATCAAAAGTGATGTACATGCTTGCTCTACACTTTCTATTTTTAAAAAATATTTTCATTTATCATTTTAAAATTAATGTAGAGAATGAAAAGGTTCATAGTGTTATGGTATTTTCATACTTGTAGAAAATTTTAGCTTAACCTTATATTTGGATATTTTGCTTTTATTTTCTAGATGTTTTCTAGTAATCCAATTGTCTCAAGCTTTAGACAGTTCTATAAATTTAGCAGTCTATAAAAAATTTTTGTCCTTTGAATTTAATAAAATCATTAATATGAAAATTAAAGAAATAGAAGTATGAAAATACTGGGGTTGTATTTATTCATTAAAAGTCTAAAATTTTCTTGAATCCATAATTTTTAATTTATATATATTTGAAAATTACATTCATAAATAACATACATATATCATTTGCCTACTTCTTTTTCCACACCGACTTCTCCTATGTTTTCACATTTTATAGCAATACATATATATTACACATATATGTATGCCTTACTGAATCTATATGTTACTGTTTTTATATAGTGGATTTAAAGTTGAACATTGATAATGGACAATGCTTCTGAAAGCTTGTTCCAGTAGAACATTCATTTTTTCTCTCTCAATTGACAGCAATTTTCTATAGCATTTCATCTATGTGTGGAGCATTGTGAAATTTCTCCCATCTATGCTAGCATGTCAAGTGCTATTGTCATTCTGTCAATATTGTTTTGACAACCATATTATTGAGATATCATGTGTATAGTTTTGCTGACATATATAAATGACACTATCTCAGAGAAAATGTCCAGATTGATTTCATCAGTCCATTCACCACTTCTTCTTTTCCTTCTTCTATGAAATAATGAAACAAGTACAATGCAAAGGTTATATATCTATATATATATATGTAATGAATGCATATATATGTGTGTATGTTTATGTATATTCCCAGTTCATAAGTACAACCTTCTCATTCTATATAATATTGTTTGTATGTGTGTATGTATATATGTATGTTTTCAAGGCTGACCAAACAATATTGGACTACCAATCAATGTGATCTTTCACAGAGAAAGTCTATTTATTACTCCCACTTTCAGGGCTGGTTATTTGCCTGTAGAACTTTGTGCATGGTTGAGGCTTCCTGGGCTTCATATCCATTTTAGCACACCAGCCGTTTTTGTCCTTGTGTAGCTCATGTTTGGGCAGTCATGTCAGTGAGATTTTTCAACACAGCTATTGACATTCTTACAAGACACAATCTCATAGCAAATTCCCTCTTCTTCTGACTCTTACAGTTTTTCTGGCCCCCTTTTTTTATAGTGATCCCCAAACATTATGCAAAATAGTTGTACTGTAGCTATATTTGCTGAGAGTGAGTTACATAACTATGCATTTTTATTGATTATCAATATGTTGCCAAGAGAATTTTACTTGAGGACAGGTGAAGATTACACTTATCTGCCAAAAGAAGAACAAATATTTGTAAGGTAGCTAGGGATTATAATGATTTAGTTAAGTGGTAGTTATAGGTTCTTTCTCAAGATACATGGCATCAGTAGCCTCGTGTATTTGACTAGGTCACCAGTATCAGTCATTATTTTACTATTAATTTTTGAAGAGGTCTTATGTTCAATTAGAGAACTCTGGCTACCTTCCAGTTATACCACTATTGAACCCTTAAGGCTGTCTAGACATACTGATCACTGCTGTGGTGTCATATCTGCTAGGAATTGTTGGTTTCTTTCCTCCTAGGCAAGGTTGTAGGAGATGTTCTGATATTACAAAGATTGTCTTCATTGCTTTCGTATTTATATGTACTTTTAACTTTCACTTAAATTATAACCTTTTTGTTCTCTTCCATACTTTTGAGTAATATTAATTCACTATTCTATTTTGTTCTTGATAATGTGGCTTCAGTTTTTCATCTGTCCTGTCCCTTCCCATTTGCCTCTGACCTTTCATTCTGTCTCCAATGTGCCATATCCCTTCAAATATATCTCAATGTAGCACATAATTTATTAATCAAAATGGGACTGAAAATTCACTAAAAAAAAAACCTCTAGAGTTGAGCCTCACAGAGAAACAACAAATACAAAATTTGACTAAATGACAGTTGGTCTGACAGATTCGACTCCTGTAGACATGGAAGATGCAGGCATGATAAGGAAACATTTGACTGATTGGGAAAAATGATATGCTACTTTTAAAAAGTGAAACTAAAAAATGAGTATTTTTAGCATTATTAGACAAGTGATTTGTAATAAAAATTCGAGGAGGACATATGAAAGGATGAGTACTTTGGTGCAAATAAAATGTGTGATGGGAAGAACCAAAGGCAAACAGGTGATAGATGATATATAGGCAAGTAGGCAGATATGTAGGCCAGACTGTTATGAAGTTGGATGTATGGCTGGATGAATAGATATATGATAAATAGGTAGGTACTATAACTTTGAATATCTATATATGATTTAAGATATTACTAAAAAGCATGTTGGCTTTATAGAAGCCTTTACAGTTAGCTAAATCAAGTAAACATTAAGCAAAAATGCATATATTTAAGTGGGTGAATGGTATTAAATAATAAAAACATAAATTATTCTTGTAACTGTTCATACAACACGACATACAAATACAAGTGTGTGCATACACACACAAATACACACACACATATTTATTCACTTACATACACAGTCCAGTGGGAATATATGGTTTGTGAATCTAGGCATGCAGGAAGAAAAATATGTAGTCTAAGTAAACTCTTTAAGTTCGTCTGTGAGTTTGTGCTTTTGGCTTCATCACTAAGAATTGCTATTCTATTTACATTTGCAAAACTCAAAATTTTGTCTGATTGAAGGTTGTATATAAAAGGAGTTCAATTGAACTTATTCTTCCAAAAATGGGGAAGACAATTCATTGTAAAATGCTCAGTTAGGATATTGTAAGTATTCTAAACAGAACAATCTCTCTAGCACTGTAACACTTTTCGAGGTCTAGATTGCATTCAGAAATGAGTTTTCTGAAAAGGGTACAAAATTATCCTACAGCTTCATGGTTTATTCATTCTTTTTGATAGACTACAGTGGCTTTCTAGTGTTTTCTGTATTTAAAGTGACAAAAGTGTGCTGGGAAAAGTAATGGCTTGTTCACTTGCATTTGCTCATAAAACCATGGGAAATTCCAATTAAAGTGAGATAGAAATAGAAAATTTTCTATTTATCCTTTCTAACACCAACTTCATGAGCATGTCCCAACATATATAGAAAATAATAGTAACTTTTATTTTTTTAGTTGTTTCAGAAAATGTTTGATGTAATTTTTATAAGCTTATAGTTAATAATATTATTATTAATATTGTTGTGGTTTGTATACATGCACATGCCTATTTAAAGTAGAGGCCAGAAGATTGCATTGGATACCCTGATTGGAATTACAGACAAGTGTAAAGGACCATGTGAGTGCTACAGCTCAAACCGGGGTCTTCTATAAGAGTAGCTAGTGCTCTTATTCACTGAATCACCTATCCAAACTTGATATTCCAAATTTCTAGCTAATATATATTACATGGTTTTTAATCATCAAGTTTTATTTTTATTAATTTCAACCAAACTATAGTTATCTAAGGATTACTATCTAACAGTACACAATTTTCCATGTTCTTTTTTAAAAGTAGGATTGAAAGACCTGAGTGAAATACATATTTGTTGCAACTTGGTACATGTCTCATGAGCACTATTCTCTAATTTTTGCACCCCAGTTGTTTGCTGGCTGAATGGTCACAAGTAAACCTTCTTTCATTCTCTTTGCAGTGAAAAAGGGTATATTTACTAAGCCTGGACCAATATGTTTGAAACAAATAGAATACATGACATTTCAAAATCACAACCAATGAGGACAGTATTTATAATTCTTTCAGTTTTTTTTCTTCCTTGCTATTTGCAACCATATATGATGAGTACAATTAAAGATTTTAACATTTGATAAATTAAGTCATTGATGTTGCTTGTCTTCCTGCTAAATATGCAATGTCTTACCTGTGTTATAATAATAGTGTCAACCTCTGTGTGAAAATAAATACATTTTAAACAGTTTTAGTAATTGTATTACATTTAAACTGTGCAAAGTATAGGTGAGCATGTGTGTGTTTGTTCACACACATCCATATGCACCAATATTTCTGATTAACAAACATTCTAAATTCCTCAATAAAATTTTTTGAAATGACTTTGAATATGTAAAAAGTTCATGGATCATAACCAAGTAGGCTTTATCCCAGAGATCCAGGGATTATTTTAAATGCATTTTCATGAGAAGAATCAGATCATTATGTTTGCAAGGCAAGGACTTTTCCAGATGTGTCATCTCCCCAACCCTGACTTCTCCTTTGACCACACCTGGATAGTTAAGAAGCATCCATTCCTTACATAGACACTAGTTTTAGCTAAAATACCAATATAGAACAATGATTAGGGATATTGCATTTTTGTCCAGCAACTTAGAGAAATAAAGCCTTTCTCACTGAATCCAAATACACTAAAATTTCAAGATTAACAACCCCATTCTCTAGAGATAACCATTTGACTGCATTAGCAACATCAACAGAAAAAAAAATAAAAACTCAAATAAAGATGTCCTATTTTGCATTTTCTGCTACTTGTCCCTTGAGAAATGACCCTAGTATGTAGCCCAGACTGCCTTTAAATTTCCTATCCTCCAGTCCCAGCTTCTCAAGTGTGGGGATTATAAGTGCTCTGGTTATTAACCCATGTTGTGCACATGAAATTATCTGGAAGGACCAGATTTCACAGCCAGGAACTGTATGCCCAGTGCTCAGTCACCATACACTCAGGATCATTGACTTTTTTGATATCTAGAAGGGCTTGATATTATAAAGTAAGGAATTGTTTACCTATTCTATGCAGAGAGAAATGGGGAAAAGGGCAGATGTATGAAAAATGGATTAGTCTCAGCTCACTATAATCACATTGCCACAAAGTCTTTGCCTCAAAGAAGAGCACAAATGCACCATGTCCTGCCTAAAGGGCCAGCAAGCACTCTCCATGTTCAAAGACAAGATTCCATCTAGATTTGAACAGAAGGTACTTAAAATATATGTTGCCATATACGTCTTCCTTCCCTTCTTTCTTCCCTTCTTCCTTCCCTCCCTCTTTCCCTTCCTCCCTTCATTCTTCTTCCCCTTATTTTATAATTAAGTATTAATTTTTTATTATGAATAAAGCCATGTTTTTATTCGTGTATATCCTTGTTCAAGCTCCCTTCCCCTCCCACTCCTTCCAGTCTCTCTCTCTCTTCTCCACATCTTTTTATCTCCTCCCCAGCAAGGGCAGGAGGTCCCAAGGTCCCAAGGAGGCTTAGTTCAGCATCTACTCTGGCAGATCTGCTTTCCTCACCCCAACGTCAAGACTGGGACAGGTGTTCTTCTGGTGGTAGTTATTTTTTGTTATCACATCCAAGTCAATAAATGTGATAAATCAAGTAAGTGGGCATAAAGACTAAAATATCCTGATTATTTCTATACATGCACAAAAAATTCTTTGAACAAATCTAACATGACTTCAATATGAAAGCACCAAAGAGATTAAAAATAAAGATATTAGCCTTTAAGTATAAAACGTAACGCCCAACAACCTGACACTCAACATCATACTAAAAGCATGAAGCAATTCTGTTAAAATCAAGAGCAATACTTGGATGTACAGTTGCCTCAGTCATTTCCTATATAAATTTGGAATCACTAGTCTGAGCACTAAAGCAATAGAACAAAATTAAAGTGGTAAAAGTAGGAAAAATGAGTCAAATTATTCTTATCTGTAGATCATATGGTCATATATATAAATTAGAATCTCTCATAATTCCATCAAATATGTTTTAAAAGTGATCAACAATTTAAGTAATGCAGCAGGATATAAACCAATTTACAAAAGCACACCAAGAAAGAGTCATAATTTCACCAAAATTTATATTAGCATTAAGGAAAATAAATATATAGAAATAAAGCTAAATTATGGATAAAAGACCTCTATAATGAAATTTAAAAATCCTGAAAACAAAGGAGCGTAATGGAGAGATTTTCAGTCATTTCAAAATATATTACAGGACCATAATAATAAAAACAGTACAGTACTGGCACAAATTCAGACATGGAACAATGCAATAAAATTGAAGACCCAAGCATGAGTGCTCATGAATCTTAACCATCCAATATTAGACCAAGTTAATATAAATGTACACTGAAGAAGAGATAGTTTCTTTAATAATTGGTGTATAAAAAAATTGCATGTCCACATGTAGAAGAATGAAATTAGATCCATATCTGTCACCTTGTACAAAACTCACATCTAAGTATATCATAGAACTTAATGTGAAAAATGAAACACTGAGGCTGCTCGAAGAAGGCTCAATAACCTACAAGATACTGGTTTAGGAAAATAGTTCCTGAATAGGAACCCATTGGCCCAGAAGTTAAGGACACCTGACAGATGAGACCTCATAAAACTAAAAATCTTCTGCAGTGTGAGAAAGGAACCAGCCAAGTGAATGAAGAGAAAGCACATAGAATGGATGAGAATCTTGCCAGCTCCGTTTTCTCACCACTTTGACCAGGACTCCCAAGTCTCATCAAAGAAGCTTCTTTACAACAGATGAGCCATTACAGAAAGATGCAAGAAAACTATTGGTCATGAGGTTTTCAGTCCCAACATATGCTTCTACAATACAACTTCTGTATCTAAAACTCACATGACATCTTGGAAGAGGAATATTATGGTTTTTCTTAAAATTAGGTTGGCATAATTAGAATCCCCTGAGAAATTGTTCAAATGATCTCTATTGGCATTCAACCCCAATTACAGGCTGCACTCTCTGTTAGCAGTCCTGTTTTTTTGTTCGGTTTTTAGTTTTGCTTTTATCTTTATTTTTCAAAGGTGTTTTTAGAATGAAGTTTATTTGACACGTTTTCATGCTTGGAATTTTCTCTCCCATTATGTTAATTTGCTCTGTTCTTGATGCCACTAATGATTCCTTTCCGGATTGGAAATATCAGTGTTTCCAAGAGTTCATTGCTGAGTATCAAACAATGGCTCCTCGAAATACCCCACCCTCCAGCAACAGACTGGGACTACCTAAGCACCCCATTGGTGGACTGACTAAGTACTTGTAGTCACCCACCAGTAAGAAGCTATTGTGCCTACCCAGAGTGTTGGTTATATATCATGCACATGACATGACCTGTAGGGTATAAAGAATGGGACTTCTCAGTAATGAGCTCCAGGGGTCACACAGAATTTTTAAAGTAACCCTTTTAAAATCGAAGATGTACCATATGAATTTGGTTTGATTCTGGTGTTGCTCTCTCTATCTAACTTGAAGAGAAATATACTCCCAAGGAACAAAACATGCAGCATCTTCAAATGAAAATGTTTATTCTTTATAGAAAACACAATCACAAGGCAATAGAATAGAAATTCATAAAGGGAAGGAGAGAGTCACAGAAATGTTGAAAATTTTCAAATGTGTGAGACTTATTAAAAAAACATGACAGGGTAAAACAACCTATAGTTTTATACATGAATACTTAAGCAACATTTTGCAAACCTAGGTTAAATAATTTCTAATTAGATTCTGAAGAAAATTGTACGTTTGAAAAATTTAAGAACAACAACATAAGTGATTTGAAATTCCCCTGATTCTATGGGATGCAGGCCTGAAATAAAAGAGAGTGTCCTACTAATGTCAGTCATGATCCCAAAACTGAAATGAAGCAAAAACTGTTGCCAGTTTTGGTATTAACACATAATGCTATTTTCTTCACTTTATGTATTTTCACTCACATTTCTACCAAGCTATTTCTCATGAGAAAAAAATAACTTAAGTCATCCCCAGAAAAGTGAGTCACAGTATCTGAGCCCACAGGAGTACCATTCCATGGAAAAATAGATGGAAGCAGTTCTATTTTCAACATGCCAGATGCTATGCATTTTCTGGAATAGGTCAGGATTCCATATCTTTAATGAGACTTCCTGCTAAGCTGAACATCTGTTTATAATATACTGTGCACTTTCTAGTAACCATAGGAATGCTAAAGTGATTAGGATATTTTGATTGTATTTTTTAATAGTATGCAGACAAATGGAGAAACAGAATTAGAACACTGAACAATAATCAATTCTCAAACAGAATCAACACAGGTATCTCCTTGTTTAACTCCTATTCTCATTTAAGAGGTGTTAATTTAATAAAATATTCATTGCCTCAAGAAAACAGAGATTTTATACCCAAAATAAATAACAAATAAAAAGATATAGATTAAGAATTATTTTTCATGTTCAAAGCATACTCTAATCATTAAATATTTTTAATTCTTGATCTATTTCCTTTATTTTTCTCTGTATTGCACAAATTGTGAAATATTGAATATGTGTAGAAAAACATATAAAACACATGGAATTGATAGTTATATAACATTGATATTTTAGATATACATACATATCTTTTATGTCAGTATATATCTGATGATTTACCAAATTTTTATTTTTAATATATTCATCTTGTATCTCTAAATAGTGCATGAAAAATCGTGTACTCTGTTGAGCATATGCAGTTATACTATGAATATATAAACAGACAATGTATGTTATTTGCAAATTGAAATTAAGTTAACTTCTAAAATATCTCTCATTGTTGGTGGGAATACAAACTTGTTTAGCCACTCTGGCATGCAGTATGTCAGTTTCTCAGAAAACTGGGACTCAATCTCCCCAAGAATACAGCAATACCACTTTTAGGCATATATCCTAAAGACATACATTCACACCTCAAAAGCATTAGATCTACTATGTTCATAGCAGCATTATTTGTAATAGCAAGAACCTGGAAACAACGTAGATGCTCCTCCACTGAAGAATGGATTAACAAACTGTGGTACATCTACACAATGGAGTACTACTGAGCAGTAAGGAAAAATGATATTCTAAAATTTACAGGCAAATGTACGGATTTGGATAATATTCTCCTGAGCAAGGTATCACAAACCCAGAAAGAGAAGTAAGGGATATACTCACTCATTAGTGCACTTTAAAAAAAAAGATGTCATTGTATATCAGAGCTAAAGGCTAGAACATAGCTAAATAACACAGTGCTTCACTTCTGCATTGATGGCCTCTGGCTGGAGTATGAGTGAAGAAAGACTTGTTCCTTTTAATGGTCTGACCACAGGGAGTTTAATTATTTTCCAGGAGGTAAATGAGCAGCATGGGCCTTTTTGTAAATGAGGAGATCATAAGTATGGGTATGAATCTTACAGGACTGATAACTGAGTTTGATGGGGTGCATTATGTAAAATCACCAAATAATAAAAATATATATACACATAAAGAAATATAAAAAATCATTACAAGCAAAAGCAAATCTTATCAACTTAGTTAATAAGTAAATCACCACACTAGACATACAATTTCTGCCTCAAGCAATTTCTCACAAAGTATATTTGATTCAATTAACTGAGACTGTTTATAAAGAAATCCTAAAATCTCATGCAGTCTCTAAAGCTTAAAGCATCTTTTCAAATTTTAAGATAAGATGGTTAACATATGTATAGAATAAATAACAAAAAATTGCACCATTATTGTATTTTTATGAAACAATTTAGAATACATATTTATTTTGAGTTTAGTTCATTAAAAACATGAAACTCCAAACACTAAAATTATATTAACAATTCAAATTGTCCAAATGTTTTCCTCTTCAAAATTAATGTGATAATCTGTGGAATATATTTGACAAAGTGATGTTGAAGCTGAAATTTAGTTTGTGGGATATGGCTGTATGTGTCCTTAAATAACTTTGACATAATCTCATTAATATATACAATGTATAAATAAACACATAGTCATGTAAAATGTATATAATAAAGAGATCAATCAAATGAAATGTGATTTTGTAGTATACTACAGTTCTACATCTGGACATTCAGTAGAGTTAAGTTGCTTAATCCATTGATGCATGGGTGATATGAAAACCTATATTAAAGCATTTATGATCTTATTTATTCTCCCAATTATGGTTATGATGAATTGAAGAAAATGTAAGAGCATATAAAGTTTACAAAGTTAATAAAATTTTGTATGTATGTGTGTCTGTGTGTCTGTGTGTGTGTGTGTGTACACATGCATAGGTAGAAATGGATTTGATAATTTCTTATATGTCTCCAACCAGGAAAATGATTAGAAACCAGAAGGAAAATCTGAAATTACTGATATTAATATGTTCTATAACATGAAATACAACTAAACAAATATTTAGTATGATCCAAATGCAAGGTTTTGGTCCTATCTATGTATATGTATATTTTAATTTTAAATATTATCTTTGGATTTCCCCATTATTATTATTTAATTTATGGATGCAGTCCTTTGACCAGATAATATTTTCTATATTTCTAAAATTTTTTATAATTATTCCAAAAAGAGAAACTAAAGACCAATATTTCAATAATACTTCAAATTAGACTTGTATAATTATTTATTACTTTTACTGAAAGTTTAAATACCTAGCAATAGGTATGCTTATTTCTATATTTTCATATAATTTTGCATATTCAAAGTTTGTTATACTGTTTTTCACTAATTTTATGCTATTTAAAGTAAATGTGATTCATAATTTCTCTGACTAGGTATTTTTAGATTTAGATTTGCCTTTGAAAAAAATTAAAATGAGGTAATCTTTAATATGAAAATGATGCTGAAACAACTTAGCTCTGTGAATAAGCTCACAACTCCTTTTCTTGAAAGACACATATAACAGAGTATAGCACAGCATAAATACTTTTGTTTGACATAGCTGTATCTATGTTGTAAAGACAGAAAGAATAGGAAACAGTCAAGAAGGTTGGGAACAAAAAAAATCCCAATTAAAAGTTTTACAAGATTTCACTAGTATTGTGCATCCTTTGTGTTCTGCAGATTTATTTTAAAAAGCAGAAATCTAGTCCTAGTGTAGTGGGATTTTGGTATGTTGTAAGTATTTGCTCCTCCTACTAGTTTAATAAAAATTTGATTGACCAGAGTCAGACAGGAAGTGTGGGTAGGGTTGCCAAACTAAGAAAACTCTGGGAATATCTCAGAACAGAACAGAGCAGAGATGCCACAGAGATACCAGGAGAAGCAGAGGAAAGAAGCTGAAATGTTGCAGAGGCAAAGCACTGAGTCACATGCTGAAAAAGATAAAAATCATAGGTTGAATTAAGATAAAGCAGTTAGCAAATTATATACTTGGGCCTTATGTTAATCAGCATAAATTTAATGTAAGCATCTTTTGTGTGATTCTGATGGTCTGTGGGTATGCAGGACTGCTGTCCAGGCCAGAAACCTCATACAACAAATAGTGGCCCAATGTGGGAGATATATACACAGGTAAAGCTTGAGAAATCTTAAAAAGTGTTCTAGAGCATAGAATCGAAGCCAAAAGTAGCTTCCAAGTTGGGTCTTTGATGGGGTCATGGTACTCAGATGCCTGGTGTTTGGGCTTGAATTACAAAATGGCAGGTCTGCAGTAGATAGCTTAAACCAAGTTCCTGAAGTCCCACAGGAGACTTGGTATAAGCAACAAGTTTCATATGATGATTTTAAAGTTTCTGTTTATAAAGATTAAAAGAAAACAGAGTCAAAAACTAATTCTTAGTAGCAGCAGCATTTTCTTGAATTAGCTCTATTTGCTGGAGGCTATCAGAGATGTGGCTTTTGAAAGAGAAGCTTCCTAATTTAGCCTTAGACTTGCATATTTTTTAATAGGCCCTGATCCTAAATACTTAATTGGAGTTGATAAGTAGCAGGCAGCAGTGCTTTACTTGGTGATTATATGGACCCTAAAATTCCTTAGAGTGGTAATTGTTGGTTCTACCAGTTTCTTTGCCAAAAAAACTAAATTTTATGAAGCTAGGCTAGGAGGTGGGTGGAGCCAGTCAGTCACCCTAATTAAACCTTTAATCCTTGGTCACACCTCAGCAGATTATAGGTATCATCAGAATCAGAAATAAATAAAGGGAGCTGGGTGGAGTCAGCAACCCAACACAAGCAAAGGTGTGGTCAGAAACAGAAAAAGATAAGAATTAAGAGCTATACACTAAATACATATTCAAAAATACCTCTAAATGTTTTAGAGTATGTTTAAAAATATGCATAAGCATGAGAGAGAAAATAAAAAAGAAAAAGAATTGAGAAAGTCATTAAAAAAAGAAATAGAGTAAAAAGAAATACTAAAAAGCCACATAAGGATGAAAAATACAGTGTCTAGATATTGCATGTTATCATCTTGTCTTTAAGTTTTTTGACTATAAATGAAGTAGTTAAAGCTACTAAAAAGCCATTTATTTATAAATTTTACCGTATTGTTTCAACCTATATATTTTGTCAATGAGTTAACTTTAAAATTGAAATCAAAAGATGTGCTACTTTGGAGAAGAGATTTTCTCTTTATTTTTACAGAAAATGAGAGCTTGTGGATTTATTCCTAGTTAAAGAAAATAAAGTTTGACCAAGGAAGACCCTTGAAAAGTCTTTAATGAAAATGGATGGCCCAGATGATTCAGCATTTCAGAGCACCTCTATTACAGTTTCCCCTGAGCTCTGCATCCAAAACTACTTCTAGGAGACAGGCTGAGATTACTCAGCTTTAGAGACTACTACACTAAAAACTTGTCTATAATCCTAAATTTTTTTTGGCTTCCCATAGAATAGCCAGTGCCCCCATTCAGTCAAAAGTAGCTTAGAGAACTATGCTCACATTCCCTAAAATGAATTATGCATGTTTATGTTTTTTATAGTGTTGATTATAAGTTTTACAGATAATGGGGAAAAGATGATATATATTTGGGGTACTTTTTTTTAAAAAAAAGAAAGGGTATGTAGTGGGATTACAACACATTGTAAATATTTGTTCCTCCTCCTGTCTTAATAAAAAGCTGACTGGCCAGAGGCACACAGGAAATGTGGACAGAGCTACCAATTCTGGATTCTTCTCAGAGCAGAGAAGAGATGCCCACAGAGATGCCAGGAGATTCAGGGGAAAGAAGTTAAAATGCTGCTGAGAAAAGGCACTGAGTAGCATGGTTGAAAAAGATAAGAATCATGGGTTCAGATGAAGGAGTTAGCAAATTATATGCTTGGGTCCCAGGTCAATCAGCATAAATTTAATGTAAGCATCTTTGTGTGTTTCTGCAGGTCTGTGGGTCTGCCGGATGCTGGGCTGCCAACTGTCAAATCTATGGGCTAGGACCAAAAGTCCAGGTCAGAAACCTCATATAGCATCCTCGTCTTTCTAATATTTTTGTGGAAGGTAATTTTCAAAGATCCTTATAAATGGAAAAGAAAAATGAAGGCTGGAAGAACATCCTTATAAATAAATTAATTTGTGATGCAATAATGAGGCTCATTAATGAACCAGAATAATTTTCAATAACTTATTAAAACTATTTTTAAGATTTTATCAAGGGCTTGGCTGTTACACTATTTGCATTTTCTATACTCTAGTGAGCCCAAGGCTAGAGGAGCAAGCTAATATCATCTAATGCCTGAAGCTTTAGATAATAGAGTAAATTACTCTGTGAGAAAAAGTTTCTGGCTACTCTGGTAGATAGTCTATACCTTAAGCTGTAATAAGACAGCTCTGTAGGCTGAAGCTGTAATAGGACAGCTCTGATCTGGAGGGAAAGGTATCCTGATTGATTGACAAGCCAGGTTATACTTGAAGCTGGGGTGCAATGGGGACTGAATCCCTGAAGAATATAGTGATCCTGCTCCTTCCTGGAGAGGCCCTACAAATGAGCTTTGCTTCTCCCCTAAAGGGCCTTTAAAGCAGAGCTCTGCTTCTTCTCCCCAGCCCAAGATGTTGCTTCATCTGCCTCACTCTGCTCAAAGGGAAATCAGTGTAGAAATGTAGCACTCTCTTCTGGCTATGGTGAATTTTATTTACTTTTTTCTGCTCCACCTTACTCAATCCCCTAAAGGGAGGTCTCAGCAAGGTTCTTCTGTTCTTCTCAGGGGAATGAAAATCTTCACCCAAGACTCTTTTAAGAAATAGATTTATTAGGAAAGGATGAGTCTACGGGAATGTCTGCTTCTGCCAGGGTGGAAAAGGACAACCCACTATTGAACAGGCAGAAGGGGTTGGTATATATTGAAGGGCAGAGTTTCTCCAGGAAGAAGATTTTCTGCTCAGGGGTTCATTAGTTTTCTTACACAAGAGATTGGTTAGTTTTCTTGGTCAGGAGCACAGATGGCTTTGATATCAGGACAAAACTGTTTCTTTCACTTTTTTATTTTATTTTATTTTTATCTTTTAGGCTCCAATGTTCAGACCAGAGCATCTTTCTTTTTTTCACTGGCTCTGATTCTAGGGGGAAAGTGTGTTTCTTTGGCACTAGTTCCTGACTCAGGGACTATTTTTTAGGTTCTGGGTTCAAGAGATTAAATGTTTCTTTCACTGGCTCAGGTCCCAGATACAGGATGTGTTTCCTTTGCTAGTTCTCCATTCAGTGCCAAGGTGGGTTTCTTTGGCTTGTCCCTTTTCCCCACATTTGAGGGTAAAGCTCATTATGTCTTTCTGAGAAAGTTGTAGACACCCATTCTGAAATCATTCTCCAGCCTGTTTTCACAGTATTCATGAAAATGCTAAGCTTGAGAAATCTTTTATCAAAATTTTTCTAATGTTAGAATATTTTATTAGTTATAAGATCTCATTTTTGTGGAAGAAATACTGATTCTTTAAAGAGCCTGCTTCTACTTGAAACTATGAGTACCATATTGTACTTCGGTAGTAAATAAAATATCTGGAATAATCATTATGTTTATATGCACGTGTATACATGCGTGCATATATTATATAGAATATAAAATGATAATGACAATTGTTAGAAAAGATTCCTTTTTGATATCTTGAAAGTAATTTCTATAAAGCAAGTTGTATATTGTTAATGTAATAAGTTGCAGATGGAATTATTGTAAGTGATGTTTTTCAAATAAAATTGGTGCTACCTCTGATGTGAAAACTCAAAAGAATTGTGACATAGAAATTCTACTGATTTTGTAAGAACATTCCTCCTACTGAGATACTAAGTTTAAAGTTCCTAAATACCCAATTAGGGACCTAAAGTGAGAGAAAGAGAAAAAAATAAAAACCTGGCCAAATGATGACTAATTAGAATGACAGGCGTTCTTCTGACTCATGGGGCAGTCACAGTACCTCAGCAGTAAAAATAGTGTCTCATTAGTCATTTAAACATTATTCCCAGGTTTCCATGAAATTGATATTTAATCACTTTCCTAGTGTACAGCAGGCACTTATTGCACAGAAAAGACACGGGGACTGAAAAGTTGATAAAATTTCTGTCAATCTCCTCTCAATTTGAAGAATGATTCATTATAATGGGCCACTAGTGTCAGAGGGACGCTGAATAGAAACCTGTAATTAACTTCACTTTCTCTGTTATTGATGGCATTTGTTGGGCTCTGTGATTAGATGGTACATCTTGGGGGATATGCCCTGTGGAACACACTGTGCAATATTCAAATCTACATCTAAATCATATCCATAGATCTGTTCACATCACTAGATTATTGCTTTTTAGTAATTTGAGACTACTTTAAATTATTTGGAAAACATGCTTACTACTTATAATTGGGCATTTAGATAGAATTAATTATGAAAGAAGGCAAATTTGGAATTAAATTTTATAGTAAATTTGCAAACATCAAATATTGACAAAAGTTTATAGAACAATAATTTATCGCAAAGTCAATTGGTAATTTTAATATTCAAGTTATTCTTGAGCATTAGAAGCATTGTGTAGTAAGTATTGCTGTGTATGATTAAACAAAAGAAAATATGAATTTCAGGATGACCTCAATTTGTCATTTTTTTAAGTTCTTGCTTCCTGCATACACATCACCTCAGCTACTTTTCTCTCTGTTTCCCTACAGCAAGGAAAATTGCTTTTGTTTTTTGTTTTTTTAACATTTCAACTGATTTTTTTTTATTTTTCACTTAACAGTCTTTAGTTCATAAAAATAAAACAGCATAAAACATCTTGCTATTGGCCACTTTCCAAAGTCATGAGTTGATCATTTCTGCTCTTATTTTCTGTCCTAATAAAAACAACTCTGTATTTCCAAAAATCAATAGCCCTGTAATATTTGTCATGGCTTCTGTTGCTGAGTTTTTCTGCCATAATTCTTCATCTCTAGACACTCCAGGAAAGCACATTTTACCAAGACAGCGAGCAACCCTGCAGAACCCCTACAAAGTGGACAGAGACCTTGTCCTCATGGGGCCAACATGCTAATGAGGAAAGTTAAGAAAATGACTAAGTCTATGCACTTAGTTTTGTGGCATGTGTAACAGCTGCTTTACGAGATGCTAGGAAAACAACTTATAGCCAAGGCACGAAGGGAAGTAGTATGCATAAATATTTTAACTTAAACTTTTCCAAAGTGTTTGTTTGTGGTCCACAAAAATACTTTTTTAACTATAGCATCCTAAATAAAGCTGCCCTCTTGTGACATTAAAATTTAATTTAATAATGTGAAAAGTGGTAATAAGCATTTGCCTCAATTTTAAAAAATAATTTTGTTTTTAAGTCTTTCAAAAATTATAACAGTATTTGACACTTCCAGGAATACGTTTTGAGTAGTGTTCTTATGTGTTCAAATTAAAAATAAAAATAAAAATAAAATACTAAGTACAAGATCTCAGCATTATGTAAACCTTCTTGTGTAGTTATGCAGCCTTTACAAGTCATGCTGAAAGCAAGACCTAAATTTCACAATGTGCACTCCAATTTTCTGTTAAGTAAGAACCCTCTAAAGACCACAAGGGGCCAAATTATCTAAAATATTAGAGGCTTATTATATTTCTACTAAATTATCAATTTTGTAAAACAATTAAACAGGGAAAGCCAATTAGTGTAAAAGTGGTCTTTAGAGTATAATCATTAGTTAGAAGCTCATTTGATAAGGTTAGGTCTAAATCTAATAAGTTTTAGAGCCCCAGCAGAACAGTAATATAGTCTTGGCGGCAGTTTTTAACACTATCTATCTCCAAATAGAAACCACCAGAAATTAAGAAAACTAAAAAACAATTTATTTTGCCACAGTCAATAGAATAATATTTCTATAGAGCTATGCCAAATGTGAATTGGGTAGTTTCTTATGCTGGGGACATTTGTCTGTACGCTGTGAATGTTGTTCTATAAAAAAAGGAAATGTTGTGGCCCAAATCAGGCACTGTAGAAGAAATAGGCAGGCAAATTGAGATTTAGGAAAGAGGAGAGCACAATGAGACAGACTCCAGCCAGCTGCCAAGGAAGAACAATGTACAAATACAGGTGAGCTGGCCACCAGCCATGTAGCCTAGTAGATTAATGGAAATGGGTTGAATTAAGAAGAAGGAGCTAGCTAGCACTGTGCCTGAGACATGGACCAAAGAGGATGAAATTAATATAAATGTTTGAGTCATTGGGCAGGGGAGGTACGGGAAGGAAGTTTCTGCAGGCAGGTCAGACCTCTGGCCTAGATGGGGTCAAAAACCTTACATAACAGTTTCTTAATTATGATTACTAGAAATTTATTTGTATTATGAATAAAAATTATTACAAGTTACAATTCCTTCCAAAGTATACCAAGAATTTCAGACTGAGGAATTACAAAGATAACAAACAAAATTAATAAAGCAAACACTTGGTAATGTGTATAAAACAATATACAAATATATTTTCCCTAGGCATTTTTGCAGATAATATTTTAGCCTTTGCTGCATGCACCTCAGTTAGGCTCAGAAAATATTTGATTGCACGAAGAAGAGAAATTTGAGACTGGAAGCAATGTATATGTAAGCAAGCAGATGTATATATGTTATATCACAAAAAAGGCCTTCTAGTCATTGTAATTGCTCTGTTAAATATTTTAGTAATTTTCAGTATGTGTAACTAATTGATTAGATCAAATGTTTACATGAACACATTTGTTGAAGTAGTATAAATCACACAAATACTACAAAAATATTTGAGTTAACACTGGTTATTTTAATGCAGGCCTGAAATTCTAGTACACAGGAAGCAGAGGTAAGGAAATGGTGAATATTGGTTTAGTTTGGGTTATATGATGAGACTTTGGTGTGAAAATAAAAAAGTTATAGATCAGTAGAAGAATCTGCTACTTAGCATGTGCAAAGCTATGTGTTTAAACTACTGTACACGACAATCAAAGTTTTATAATTATTTTCCAAATGAATGTGTATTATTATTTTTAGGAAAAATTGGAGCAAAACAATTCCTAATCTATTGCTCTATTAGACTGAAAGAAAATGATATACACTTTGCCACAAAAATTGGATCTGATCTTCCTAGTTACTGTATTATATAATGATGATAATAAAGTCACTAGAATCTTTTCATAAATGTTTTTGATTTAGTTATATGTGTTCCATTAGTTTTTATGTGAGTAGACATAAGAAAAAGTACCATATTACAGATAACAGATATCAAGTTGTCTGTTCTCTATGTGCTACCTTGTGAGCTCTGTCCATTAAATAATCAAGTGAGCAGATAATTGGCACTATCAGCTCATACTCACCATCAGTACATCCACAGTCACAGGTGGACAGAACAGTCATTGGGAAACAGTTGGTGATCATAATATCTCCTACATCACACCACACATAAATGTTCCACAAATGCTACATAAGTATCACAAGTTGTCATTTGTATTTTAATATTGTTTTTAATTCTATATACTTTTATGCATACAAATTAGACTCAATACATAAGCTGGTACAAATGAGCACTTTTATGTATCCATTTTGAAGTATTCATTTGCTATTTTAAAGTATTTGTGTGGATATTTTATTCTTTTTTAGCAAGAATGTTTTGAACCTAAATGTTATTAATATTGTTGCATAAGTAATCATGCCCAATCCCTTAGGTAATTAAAAATACAGCAAAATTTGCATTTGTTTGTACAAATTAATAATGTGAAAGATGATGTTCAGGTTAAAGGTTAGAATGGAAAAATTGGACATGGTGCATGAACACAAAATGAATTATTGCATGGCTTTGTAACTTTATTACTACCACTTAGTTAATTATGCTGTGTATCAATCTAATAATTAAGAAGCAGACTTCTACTTCAGTGTATTATTCAAATAACCATAACTTACTCCACACACTTAGAGCTGTGATTGGTGATAAATCTCACAGCATGGTAAAAAAAAAGCCAAATGCCATTTGTTTCACTCCTTGAGAGCTCCACACATGCATACCTTCATTCTTCTGCATACTGTTAATTAAATCAGGTCATGGGCCAGCTCCAATTCAGTGGGAAGCAATTGTTCAGGTACATCAATACTGGGAGACTCTGAAGAAAGATGCTGTTTCAGAATATAGTTCTATTAAAATTCCAAAAAAATACACAAATATGCTTATGTAAATTAGCTTAAATGTCAATTTCCCTTAACAAATTAAATATCCAAATCTTTACCAAAACCTTGCTCTGCAGGCAGTAAAACTCCAGTATCTATTGTTAATAACATGGAAAGTCCTAGAACACAATTACCCATGCTTCACCTATATAATATGTAAACTAACTAATTAAAATAGTGCTTTTATATTGCCAGATCATTTAGATAAGGCAGTAGGAAGTCTATGTGAAGACTGGAATATGGATCATGAAGGCACACACAAATATCCGTAATTAAAAATGATAATAAATCAAAGTAGAAAAACTGATGTGGTCACAGGGAATCAGACTGCTGGAGGAGATGAGGAAATGTCTGTGGTTCATTTCTCAGAATACAAATCCACCAGTCACCATGGTTCTCACAATTTTTATGTGATATCTGATGGTCTCTGAGTTCATCAAATGCAGCAGTGATGTTGTGGTAAATACTTTCTCAAGACTATGATCCCAGGTGCTGAGATGGCTCATAGTGAGGGTTATTTATACTCAGTCTGGCAACCGAACTTTCATCTCTGGCACTCACTGGTGGTAAGAGAGAACCAGCTATAGAGTGTGGTTATACATTGGGTATGCTCTGCACAATTAAAGTTTGCTGAAGATCAGAGGACAGAGCCGGCCACAGAGTTAACCATAGAGGTCAAATGGTGACACACCTTTAATTCTAGCACCTGGGATCCCATGCCTCTGCTCCCAGTACTAAAAGACCACAAGTCTTTAATCCCAACAGCAGAAATTTAAAGTAGGAAATGGGATACATGGTCAGAAAAAGGAGTATAAAGCGATACAGGAGTTCACCCCTTGTGCTTTCTAAGGCTGACACAGATATGAACCAGTTCATTTTTGTATATAATATAGCTTTCTATCTAGTAATTTTTATGTATTTCTTGGTATGTTAATGAAAGGTTCTATAATTCCAATTCCTTGGTCTTTTTTCTTCTGTTGGTTTTCTTTGCCTAAGTTTGATATGAAGGGTTTTTTGTTTTATCTTTTTTATATTATTTTGTTATAATTTGTTATCTCTTAAATGTCTAACTTTTCTAATGAAAGTCAAAAATAAAATGAATCTGGATGGGACAGGAGGTTGGGAGGAATTGAGAGGACTAGATGGAAGGAAACTGTAATTGAGATATATTATATGAGAAAAACTTCTATTTTCCATAAAAGGGAAATTAATAAGAAATAAGAATCAAATGTAATCTAATTTTTCTAATAGCTGATTGACTTTGAAATTTGCACTCAAATGTTTTAATATGCAAACTCACAGAGACTCTGGCCAAATGCATAGCATATACACAGGTTCAAGTATGTCCAGTTGAGATTCCAGGATTGAGAACAGGAGTGGACATCAGATCCCACTGCTAACTTAGAGGCAATATGTATTTTATTGCTTCTGGCAAGGGGATAATAAATTTTCTCCAAAAGAATGTCACTGAGTATTTCAATCACACTCTTGGTAGGCCGACACAAAACGAACTTCATGATTTTTGTGAACTTTGTTTTTGTTTTTTGGTGGGGGCTAGTTGTTGGTGGGATCCTGTCCTTTTGGTATTTATTCCTTTGTATGTTTTGTGTGAGAGATGGGGAGAAGAGAGGGAAGAAAAAAGGTGTGGGAGAGGGAGAAGGCGGGAGGGAGGGAGGAACTGACTGACTGCTGAAAGAAGAGAGTCGGAAGTTGGGTAAGTATGGAGGTGGGGAGGATCTGAGGGGAGTTGGGAAAGGGGAAACCATGACCGCGATATATATTGTATAATATAAATAAATAAGTCTACTGTGACAAAAACATAGCAGATGTTTTTGTTTATTGTATTTATGAATTTGTGTATGTGTAAGGAGTACAAATGTATCTGAAAGAGCATGTGAATTTGTGAGAGTAATGACTCCCGGAGAGAGCCAAAAAAGTCTGGTATATCCAGCTGAGGCAGGACCAAACCTCTCTCTCCAGTATCAAAGCTGAGTAAATGGGCTCCATAAAACCATACAACTGTCATCCACATTTGGTACAGTTAGGTCCCATGAAGGATCCGCAGAGGTCAGTCCAGAGTCCATGAAGGGTCCGCAGAGGTCAGTCCAGAGTCAGTGAGCTTTGAATAGCTCACATCAGTTTTCTCTGTAGGTTTCCTCATCCTAATCTTGACCACTCTGCTTATATAATCTCTCCTCCCCCTCATTGGCTAGACTGAAATCTAGATCCAAAGCTATAGCTGTGGATCTCTCCATTTGCTTCCATCAGTGGCTAGATGAAGATTACTCCTGAAAGTAATAACAGGTTTGATAGATGGTTGATATAAATTAGCAATATTTATTAACACATCAAAGTTTGTTCAAAATCAACCCAGGTGTTTAGTCATGTTTTTAAGAAGTAACAGTTTTATTACACCAGTTCCATACAAAAATAAAATTCATATATTCTTCCTTTGTTAGTACTTTTACAATCTATTCCCTTCTTTCTCCTTCTCCTGTCAAACCCCAATAATCTTTTTTGTACTGTCTTTTACCCTTAGATTACACACAAGAAAATGTGGTGCATTTTTTGTGGGAAAGACTTTCTTACAAATATTATCAGCAATCTCATAACAATGAAACTTAATTTTTACCTTTCAGAAACATTTCCTCATGTATGATTCTTTATCCATTGTTTCATTAATAGACACTTCTCCAAATTTGCTACATGGTTTCTGGGAGACTGCTCTGGAAAACATGATTTTAAAGGTATCTCTGTAATACAAGTTCATGTCCACCAGCACTATAGGTGGATTATATGAAAATAATAGCCTTATTTTTTGAGAAACCTTCTAATTAATTTCCAGAGTATAGACTAACTTGCATTTCTACCAGCAACTAATAAAAATGTTCTTATATCAGACTGTCTTTAGCATTCTTTGTTGCTCATGTTAAAAAATAAAATAGTCATTCTGATGACAATCAGGCTGATTCTCACTATAAGTTTAATTTGCATTTTCTTAACATTTAGGGATGTTGAGAATATTTTCATGAATTCATTACCCATTTATATTTCTTCAGTTCAATTTCAAGTCTAAAGTCTTGGTTGACATATTTGGTCTTTAGTTTTCAAAGTTTGAAATCTTTCTATATTTTAGGTTCTAATTTTCTGTCAATTTTTTCTGTGCCTATCAAATACTTCATTTCACCCTGTATGCTGTTTATATTGATTTGCTTTCATTGCTTTGCATTTTTAAAATGTGAGATAATGAATTTATTTTTATTTTGATTTATTGCTTTTGAAAATCATTGAGTATACTTATATATTAAGGTATTTTCCATCTGTTTTCTGTTAGGACATTCAAATTTTGACATCTTACATTAACATCTTTGATATTTTTATTTATTTTAGTAGATGGTAAATATAGGAATCTCATTTAAATCTCCTGTAAGTAGATACCCTATTACCCAGTTGCTCTCTGAAAGATACTTTTCTTCAGTGTGTGCTTTTTTTTGCATGTTTGTCAAGAATCAGATGTCTGTCATTTCCTGGGCTTACATTTGGGTCTTTTCTATTCCATTGGTCTATATAAGTGCTTGTGAACCATGCATCCTGTCAGTATATTCATAAATATATCCTCAGTATCTAAAGTTACAAAGTTTAGAGCATCAAAATGTAGCGATAATGCAATGAATGAAATTCAAAATAGTCTACCTGTTCTCAAGGCTCAGAACAAGAGGAAACCACACCATCGGTAACTGCTAACATGGAAAACATAAAGGAAAGTCAATGGTAAATGAAACCTTAATTCTAAGAAGGAATATCTTACAAAGCAGAATACATAAAACATGAGATTAGTAGAAAAAAGGCAATAAACAATAGAAGAGCTAAAAGTATTAGTATTTTACACTTGTTAAACACATATAGTTTTCTAGTACATTATTTTTGTAAGCTACCAGGTCAAAGAAAGTTTACAACACACTATAGTTTACAATACTTATGCATTCCCAAACAAAATAACCAACTGAAAGGAACAAAAGGAGCTACAACATGAAAAAATGAAAAGACAAAAGAATAAAAAAAAACACTGTGAGAGAAGATCATTCATTAATGACCTCTGAATTATCTAAGTAACTAGATCATGGTCAAAATGTGCTGGCTACATAATGAAATTAAGGGGTAGCAGCAACTAACAAGAGAAGAACTTGATTTAAAACATAATGGAACAGAAAGAGGTTAATGGGAAGGTAAAATGGAATGAAGGGGTACATGAGAAAAGACTGTGCAGGACAACTGACACTAAGATATTTCAAATGAGTCATGTGAGGAGCTACTGCAGTAGAAACATCATAAAATATACATATATATAAACAAAAGATAGAAAAAGGTTAAATAGTGCTTATATATGACACTGATGACAACACCTCTATATGTTGGAAATGTTCTCTGTATGATGTAAATAAAGTAACTGGTTTGGCCTATGCACAACACCATAGAAGTGGGTGGAGAATCAGAGGACAGGCAGGTAGGAGAAGGGTGGAGTTAGTCAGTCTCCATCCGACCCCCAAGAAGAACAGACCTGTAAGAAATACAGGTGAGCCACAGGCTGGGCCACATGGTGGGTAGATTACAAGAAATGAGTTGAATTAAGATGAAAGAGCTAGCTAGTAATGTGCATGAGATATGGGCCAAACAGTATTGTTAATACAAGTGTCTGATTTATTTCTTTGGGGGACAAAAGCCACTGCGGACCAGGTTCCAAACCTCTGGGCCTAAATGGGCCCAAGAAACCTTCGACAACACCTCTACCCATGGTCTAACCAAAATTTCAGTGTCAGGAAAGGGTTACCATTTGGAGTTAGTAGCTAGTGAAGTCCCATAGATCCTTAAAAAGACATGGAATTTCCAATGTTGTATGTTATTCTCTATAACTTGACATTAATATCCCACCACCACAGAAAACATACATTTGACTCACAGAACATGAAGAAGTCAAGCTAATAATGACCTGGAAGTATCATCCTTACTAGCTAGCTTTCATGAGGCTATACAGTGCTAGGTATAGTATCAAATGAGAAAAGTAATTTCCAGTCTCATCCAGCAGTGAACACTAGAAAATACAATGACAACTGCATAGTAAAATATGTCCACTATTAAACAATGGTATGATCAACATGGACATAACCAAACACTTTATGCTTTGTTTTAAGGTATAATTCACATATGATTGTCATTATCAGTCACCATTATCAAGTCCAAGAGTATGTAGTTAAACAGATCATAGATCATTGGGGCAAATTATCACTATTTATTCCCTAAAAGGGTATAGCTTTTAAAATCACTCCTACTGGTTTGATTAAAACTCATAAATTTGTCACTCAACCATTATCAGAGAAACTTCTAGATAGCAAAAGATTTTCACAGTGAGTCAATGTTCAGAAAATAAGAAATTATTGAATTCTTGGTGCTAAATAGGATATCTTTATTCACACCCTCTTCTGACAAGGCTAAGGACCACTGTAGGGAAAAATGTAAAATGATTTTAGGAGTAAGGAGCAATAATGACTACAAAGAAAGCTGGACACATAGTAGGGAGGTGCCAATAACTCACTTCATATGAGACAAAATGCAAAAGATCTGAACAAAGTCAAGCCAGGATGGAGAAGAAATATGGGCATGAAATACCAGCACTAGTTAAGGGGCCCTTGAAAACTAATAGTTGTTAGGAGAGGGAATACTGATAGTCTTAAAAGTATAGCCCCTGATATATTGACCACACTTCAGTGAAAGCCATACTTCCAAGCATATATGGACAAATATCACTTGGAGGGTTGTTAATTTATTTTTAAACGACACAACATTGGGTGGGTAGGTAAGGCAGATTAATTTGAGAGAAAATTATGTGGGTGATTATGATCAAAATATGTTGTATAAGATACCCAAAGAACTAATAAAAACAGGGTGAAAGGTACATGAAGCTAGAAGAGGAGGTATTGGAAGTGGGACCAGAAGAATGAGAGGGAAAATTCAATTTGGATAAAACCAAAATGCATTGTACTTATGTGTGAAATTGTCAGCTTGCGAGATTCTAAATAACAAGTAGAGAGTTAAAAAGAAAACAACTGCAAATAGTAAGGGAGAGAGACACAGAGAGAGACAGAACGACAGAGACGTTGATGTCATGATATCCAATAGATGTAGAAATAGCAATGAGAGAAATAATAACTAAAAGAAGAATATATTGTAAAGCAGGAGAGTAGAAAAGAAAGAATAAAAAAGAATTTGCATAGGAAAAGACAATAACAGGAGAAGAGAAGAAAATAATGAGTAGAAAATGGAGAAGAAAGGTAAGAAAATTTTTGTGTCTCAAACAAGGCAGAGGAGAGTAAGAGGGACACAGTTTGTTTTTGTACTTAAGATTACTTTTCCTATTCAGAGTCCTTCGCTGTTCCAGACAAATATTACATTTCCTCCAGAAAGGAGATACAAGACTTTAACTCCTAAATTTTCATGTCAAGATGAGAACAAATTGAAAAGAACCAGCAAAATTAAATGAGACCCGTGTTACTGGAAAAACAGTGTCTCTAAGGTCGAAACTGGGGAATACAATACAAGAATGTAGAGAGAGAGAATGCTGGAGGAAAGGGTACAGCATTATGACTACAGAGGCAAAGGAGACAGAGGAAAAAAAAGAATTAGCCCAAACAGTATGTATGAGAACTACACTTGCAAACATATTATTTTATAAACTAAATTTGAGAATGAACAGAATGTCACTGATATTTTGAAGAACAGTATTGAACCTGTAGATTCATTTGGTTACTATGACAATTTAACAGTATTACTTCTGTTCAATGAGTGACCGTGGGAAACATTTGGTTTTGTACTTAATCTCATGGTCCAGTATATTTGTAACTTTCATCGTAGATATTCAATATGCTGTCAGTTGAAATTACTTCAAGATAATTTCATTCTTGTAATTGTTGAGAGTTGTATTGCTATTTTATTTTATTCTCAGCAATTTAGTTTTTATATACAAATATCTTGCTAACTTTTATGTTGGTTTTTCATCCTGGAAGCTTATTAGATTGATCCTTTAATTCTCACAGTCTTTTATTAAGCCTTTACAGTTGTAATACTTAGAATCCTAACATCTGCAGAAAGGAACGATTTGAATCCTTCCCTTAACTTCCCAGCTAAACACCTTTTCTTGTTTTCCCTGTCCAATTCTTTTGGTGCACAGAGTAGTGAAATGCAAACCATCAGATTTTAATTTAAGAAAACATTAGGATATTTTAGGATAAAAATGAAAAATAATGTTTTCTGTTATTGGACAAGCACAAGTTAATAACTCATAGACACCTGCCACTCAAAGAATGATATTTTTTCCTGTGAAATTAAAAATCAGACTGAACCAACAACACTGTTGTTAAAAGCAACAGTGAAAGACAAAAGTTCACATCATGTGAATGAAATGCTATCATTTTATGGAGATACAAGTTAAATATAATTGCTTTGTGTATATAAATGCTTACTTTTAGTAATTTGAAATAAGTGCTAAATCTTTGCACAAGTGATTTCTTCTGGTGACTTTATTTTTCTTCAAATCTTTCTTCAAATTAATTCTGTGTCTTTTGGCTTCTCTGAATATGGCTTTTAAAAACCAAAACTTTTATTTTTACTTGTTCTTCTTCAGTTTTCAACTTTTATTCCTCAAAGAAAGAAGATGTTTTATTTGTCTGCTTATTTTTAGACAGTGCAGATTCACTTATACTATGAGTTATATTACTAAATTTAAGAAGCTGAAAACTAAAGTATGAACAATTGAAATAAAAATAAGAAAAAATAAAGATTGTTCTATGTGGTAAATACATATAGCATCTTTCATAAAGTCTCTATGAAATAATATTTATGTCTAACATTTTCAAATCTCAACACAGTTACTACTCATGCTGGATGTTTTAAATAGGGCTCAGGAAACCTGAAATTTAAATTAATAAAATTGATTTTTCATTACTCCTATCAAATTATTCTTAGTGCCATCTAGTGTGTGTGTGATAGAAATGTGTTTTAATTAAAATAATCTGCTCATATAAATATAATCAAGATTGTATCTCCTATAAAATCCATGCATTTTAAAAGGTCTAGGAAGATAGTGTTTGGAACATGTTAGCAAATGCAATCATTCTAAATTAGTGACCCAGGGGATTGGGCACGAATCCTAAACACAACATGAGGAAATTATTACTCTGTAGTAAAGGTTTCAATAAAATCTAATGCTCATTTGGCTTCTCATAGCACCAAAGGAAACCTGTCTGCATAAATAGTAACCAAGTCGCAACATGGATAATGCCATTTTCCTATTAACTTTATATTGTATAGTGCTTACATAATGCTGTGGAAATGCTCTCAATGAAGGGTAATGACTACAATAACACTTTATTCAGTGCCTTAATTTGTCCCATGAATCCCCCAGACCAATGTAATTGCTTTGTTAATATGACACTGTTGTACAAACAGGTCGTACACAGATGGAATAGGTCCTTGTTAACTAGGCCATGTTAAGCACTTCTATAAAAGCATTTTCCAAGTATCTTTACATAAATATATCATATTTTTCACTCTTTCAAGGAATACACATTTTTTCACAACTCTTATAAATATGCATACATTTTTACAATTCTTTTTTGGGGGACAGGACTTCTTTTTTTTTTTTTTTTTTTTTTTTTTTT